>APFE030463288.1:0-11827 GCA_000404065.3 Pinus taeda | reverse complement strand
CTCTAGAATGGTTGGAGTTTCCCTAATTAAGTGTTTCAACTGCAGTAATTGTGCTGTTTCGAGTGTCATAATATTTATTGCAGCACCTAGATCTACTAGAACTTTAGAGACAAAGGTTTTACCGACCTGAACTGTTACTGTAGGGTGACCAGGGTCACCATATTTCACAGGGGGGTCTTTCTCTGTCATCAAAGCAGTCAGTTCTCCCATCACATGAACTGTGAGGGGTTCCTTGGCTTTTCTTCCAGGTTTTTTAATACAGATATCCCTAACAGTTCTAGCATAGATAGGAACATCTCTTAGTTCTTGCAATAACGGAATTTTGACATATAAATTCTGCAGTTCTCCTAAAAGGATAAAAGCAGGCGGCTCAAATGTTTTAGTAAGAGCCAGTCTTTCAGGAAAGGGTGGCTCTGCTGTTTGGGCAGTCTTGTTAGAAGATGATTAAGGTGTTTTAGCATTGTTGTTAGATGACTTTTCCTTCCTAGTTTCCTCTTTTTCAGAGTCAGTAATGTCATCAATGATGGGTTCAACTATCCTCCCAGAGCATAGATGGATATCATTACATTGCATAGGGGAGATAGGTTGACTTTGAATATCAATTACCTACAAGGCTTTATTATTGTTTGGGTTGGGGTTAGGCTGCACAGGCAGTTGGGGTCTGATTGATTGGTTATTCTGCGGAGCATTAGATGGTAAGGAAAGAGATTGCTGGTGTTGAGGAAATGGAATCTGTTGGGCTGTCCAGTTTGGATTCCATTGATTGAAATAAGGTTGCTGAAAAGTCCAAGGATTCCACATAGTAGGGTCGGTAAAAGGAGGACTTGGTTGCTTCATAGGTGGAAATTGCATTGGATTAAAGGGTGGGTATTGCATTTGATTCATGGGTGGGTAATTTGTTTGAAAAGGAGAATGATTGTTCCAATGACTAAATGATGTGTTAGAATTCATACCTTGTCTTTGTGGCCATTGCCTCCTCTGTGTCATCAGGTACACTGCTTCAGCTTCTTCTTCAGTTGATTGCAGCGCTGCCTTTATTCCTGGCAAGAAGGGCATTGCTGAGTCTCATGATCATTTTCACAAATGGTACAAATTGGTAACCTTATCCAATGGCATTCCCTCAGTTGGGTGCTTTCCTCTGCATTTGGAGCAAAAAATAGCCAGGGCAGCTTCTGCTTCTGCCTGTTTCTTTTTAACCTGCAGAGCATCAATTTGTGAAGCAAAAGAGCTTAACATTTCAGTTTTAAATTCTTCAAGCAGATTACCTATTTCAGCTCGTGTTGCTCCTCCACTTGCTGATTTCTGGACTCTTGAATATGTACTGTCCCTGTTTTTAGATCTGCTTGCTGCTCCTCTGGAACACCTCATACAGAGGTTGATAATCTCATCAAATGGTTCTTTGGAAATATCCCCTTTTCCAAGCATGTTTAACATATCTAGGCAGTCATCTCGTACTCCTTTTAGTAGTATTGTCTTCAGAATATCCTTACTCATGGTTGGATGATCTGATCGCTGTAGATTATACTGCAGTCTCTCTATAAAGTCCTCCAGATTCTTGTCCTCTTTCTGGACCATTTCAAACAATTCTTCCTTTCTTTCTCTTGTTCGACAGTAATCCTGATATTTGGTCAGAAAACTTTCTTTCATTTGATCTCATGTAGTGATTACTTGAGCCCCTAGCCTCATAAACCATCTTAACGCGTTCCCTTTCAGTGTTGCTGGAAACAGTTTTAACTTCTGAGCAGGAGTTACATAATCATAACTCCTACATAGTATATCAAATTCAAAGAGGAACTCATCGAGATCTTCAGAGGATAATCCATGAAAATTAGGCAATGATGCAAGTGGAATATTCTTCATAGGGATTGCTCCCCTTGGGTGATCCCCAATAGGAAATTCCAGGGTCGAAAGTGAGTTTCCCCCCTTCCTTCTGCTCTGTTATCCTCCATTGTTCTTTTCCCCGAATCGCTGGCTCTGTCTTCAGTATCTTCTACTGGTTCCTCAATGTGCTTTGGTGTTTCCAGCTTCCTTTCAGGCCCTAGTACTTTCTCCGTTTGATGATCTGTTTGGGAGGAATACTGGATTTGAGGTCTTCGGGAGCTCGTTCTCTGGGATGTCTCGGCCTTTGAAATGATCTCGTCAATGAAATTTTTTCTTCCGCCTCCTGTGCCCTTACCGCCTGTGAAGTTAGCCTTCTTGCATCCTCTCATGCACTCTGTTATTCTAAAGAAAAATCATTAATGCCTTTAAAAAAAAAATTTTAGTCGCCTTCCCCAGCAACGACGCCAAAATGTTGGCTACTCGAATTGTTTATTGATTAAACAGTCGAGTACCACATTAATTTGTCAACCCGGGAAAGTCCTTTTCTTTCAAAGGTGACCTCGTACTATATGCACTTTAATTCCAAAAGCATTAAAAGCTGTAGTACAAACAAATCTATTTCCTATCAAACTCTTACTCTGTGTTACAGCAGTCGTAAAATATTGCAGAAATGAAATGAAATTGATTAAAGGTAACAAATCTGCAGAAAAAATGATGGCCGTTTGTAATAGAGGACTAGGACCCTGTCCTTAGAATAAGGATGTTCAGCACCTGCCTCTGTGACCAGTCGCCAATACACACCGAAAATCCTACTCACCGGTGACACACTTCTCACAACGCTAATCGATTAAAGGAACAACGTATCAGCAAAAAGGAAATATCATAAGCAAGGCTAAACATGTACATAAATAACACACACACACTTAACAGGAAAGAAATGGGTGAATCTTGTGAAGAAGGTGGGCCCTGTCCTTCTCACAAGATTCCCTTGCACACAGATACTAAGTTAAAATGCTCAGAACAGTGCTTTATTCATCTGCCAAAAAGTTCAATTACAACAGAGGTTCCGACCTTCTGCACTACAATATTCCTGTATCGCACATGCCCCTTCAACTGTAGATGTCTCCTCTTTATAGAGGAGACATCTATTACAATAGATTGCCATTATACATTCAGTTTAATTCTTCTGTACAAAAATAGGAAATTAATTCTTGTTACAGCATATTGTTACAACAATGTATATCTTTGTCGTCCTTTGTTTAATTGGATCCTTCCGCTGTTACAAAACTGGTAGTCTTCGTCTATCTCCTCGGGGTCCTTGTGCTATCCTTGGTTATTCTGTTGTTGTTGCTGATTTGGTAAATCTTAACCATTCCTTAAAGCTCTTCATGCTGTTCCTGGTGTTCCCGCATCTGTGACTAAATTGGCTGATCGTGCTTTATCATCATCGGCCAAGTATAGTCTTGCCAGCTTCAGACGGTTACTGTTTCATATTTTGCAAATTAAGACTTTTCCTGCTTTAGTCAGTTGCTGCTTCCGGTGTTGCAGCAACTGCACAGTTGCTGTTTCTGGTGTTGCAGCAACTGTAAATTATGATTCTGTGGACTTTGAACAGTTCCAATCAATTGTTAGCGACTTAGCCAATTTCCAAAGATTAATTGTAAATATAACATGAATATGTGTTGAATAATTAAACATATAGCAAATGAGGAGAGTTACTTCATACCTTGGGATGATGAGGTCAAAAATGATATCAAGGGTTTCTATTTATAGGCTAAAAAGGGTAATATCATGACAAAATATGAGGTCAAAAGTAGACAATATGGAGTCCTAACAACGAGCTAAACACATTTATGGAAATCTTGGGAACTAGGATTGAACTAACTCCTATTGGTTTGGTCAAACCAGTCTTAAACATGCCCGGGGCAAATCTGGTCAAACAAGACGAGCCATTCAGGAAATCCCCAGGAAATAGGGCAGTTTTATGATTTCATGGGATTTTCCATATTTTTAGTGAGAAGATGGATGAGTTCAGCTTGGATAAGTGGGATATGGATAAATATAGTTGTTAGAGATATTTTAGATCAGTTTGTTTCATATTCTTTTATTTAAGCTAAAACATTGAAGGCTTATGATATGTAGAATTTGTATACTTTTATATTGAAACTTCTGAATACTTTGAGTTATTTTGAGGAACTTGTTCTACCTTCATTTTGTTGTTCAATGGTGTGGATGATTGACTGAGTTTGCAGTCGCTGATAACCTCTTCAACTGTGCAAGGCAAGGGTGAAGGGCCCCCGCTCTAAGCTAAGTACACTTCATGGTTAATCTAGCTTGATTTTCATAAACTAGTTTTGCTTCAGATTTGTTTATTTGATTTGATGTGTGATGATTTATGTTTGTTGAGGAATCTTGGTTTATTTATCATCTTTATGTGAAGGGACAACCTAGTGTTTAAGTTGAACCCTCCTTCTATTGGATTAATTAAAAAAAAAAAAACTAAAATTCATCTTCCTTGCTTTCAAGTAATTTTATGAGTTTTTAGTTTTCTAACAATGGCAATATGATGAATGAATTTGTGATGAAGAACATCAAGAACCTCCTTAGTTATGAGCCTCTTTCATAATTTATTTATGTGTCTTAAACTATTCTCAATTAGTGGTTTTCGATTTCTATTCATGAAATAATATTTTGGAAGGACACAATTGGTTCTCCTAAGTTCGGCGCCACTTCATCTCACACATATTACCTAAGTGAATTAGAAATTACTTAATTAGATTTATATTTATAATATGTATTTCCTCAACTCTTTATATTTCACCTTCTAACCTTGACTACATTTGATATCCATACATTTTGGACGTGCTTGTAAGTTTACAAACCTATATTGATAATGAAATACTTGTGATAATTTATTCAATAAATTAGCCCAACATTTTGGCGCCATTGCTAGGGAAGCATTCATCAACATAGTCAATTAGAAGATAAAAACAAAATCTAAAAAAAAACAAACAAACAAAAACAATACAAATTTAGTTATGTTATGTTTCTTTATGCCTAGAGATAGAGATCAGAAAGGTAGATTCATTAAGCCAGACCCCCCAAAAATTCAACCATCAGAACTAACTACACCGGTTGCTGGTAAACCAACTCTAGAAGAATTAGAGAATAAACAAAGAACATGACAAAGATTAACTTTAATTGAAAGACAAACCTTGTTAGCCTTGGAAGTAAAAAGAAAACAAACTCCAAAAGCAACACCAACTTTAGAAAAACAAAAGGAAACAAGGAAAATTGCTAAACAAATAGATCAACCCATTTTTGAACCCATAGATCAACCCATTTTTGAAAACAAACAACAACTTGAATCTCAAGTTGCTATAATAGTTGAAACTATGATGGAAGAAGTGCAAGGATCCACTATCATCACTCTAGAACAAATACTTCAATATGAAAAACAATAGAGAGAATGGAGAAGACAAAGAGAGGAAGAGGCAAAAAGAGAAGCTGATAGAAAGAGAGAAGAAGAAATAAAAACATAATATGATAACAAAATACTAAATGATAGTGAACAAGGAAATACTAAAGATCAGGAAGCTACTTTTGGCTTTCTAATATTAGATACAAGTGCAATATTAGGAGAAGAAGTGAAAATGAAAAAAATTCCATCGTTTATATTGCCTAGCTTTTATGGAATGTCAACAGAAGATCCTAACTCTTTTATGTTTGAATTCGATAGCTTGTGTAGAACTTATGGATACACAAATGACACACACAAGCTTCGCCTCTTTCCTGCTACTTTAAAAGCAACAACATTAAAAATGGTTCATGGGTTTAGGAGAACGTACAACCACTTCCTAGGATGACATGAAGAAAATATTCTTAAAAAGTATCAAGCCTATTGTAGGCATAGGGACTCAAAAGAGGATGTTTTTAGAATGACACAACAAAAAGATGAAAGTTTAGAAGAATATTTGGAAATATTTTCTTACAATCTTCAAAAATCTAAACAACACTCTCTGAACTCAGATACCATCTGCACAATCTTTCTAAAAGGTATAAGAGATGAATATCTTGACATTTTGAACGTAATGGGCAAGGGTGATATTTCAAACTTGCCATTTCATGAAATTGGAGATCTTTGTAAAAATTATTCAAGAGGAAGATGAAAAACTGGAAGGAGAGATATTAGTTCAAAAGCTTCAAAATCAACAGCAAGAGGGGTAACAAAAGCAAAGATAGGGAGCTTGTTGGAAAACTTCAAAATTGATCTTCTAAGCACACTAGGGACACAAGTAGATGTTTTAAAAGCTAACAAAAAGGAAAAATAACAAGAGCAAATCTTAGCAATCTTTTGTCCCAAATGTAGGAAAAAACACCCATTAAGAGAATGTCCTTTGGATAGTATTCATGTATGTGGCCTTTGCACATAAAACCATTCAACAAAAAACTGTGAAAAGTTGAAAGAATTGCAAATGAATCCAATGGAAAAAGTACAAGGGGAAAAAGGATTTTACTATGTTGCACCAAGAAGGCCTTGGAAGCCAAGGATTCCTCAACAATTTTCTCAACGATTTCCTCAACAAAACTATCAGTATCCTCCTCAAAATTCTTGGAATACCCCAATGTCATGGCAAGCTTGGCCTCCACAACAATATCAAAACCAACTTGCACAAGGTTGGAGAGGATATAGTTATGGAAACCAGCCACCTCAACAAGTGTATCCTCAACAATACCAACAACAAGACTAACAACAATATCAATAGCCATTTCCATACCAATAGTTTCAACAATATCCACAATCCATGCCATTTCCACAACAAAATCCTGCACCATTACTAACTCAACCACAACAGCTTCAGTTTCCTTCGAACCAGCCTAGACCAACTCAACTACCAGCTCAGCCAATAGCGAATCCGATTAACAAAATGGATAAACCTGCATACAATGTGGAAGAAGCAACATATTTTCCAACATACTCCATTCTTCCCATAAATGATCTCCATTTAAGGTCTGGGAAAGTACTGCATAAAAATTCTCCTCCGATCATAGAAGAACTAGTTGAACAAGGAGAACAACCTGAAACATCACATTCGGAAAATCAAAGGCAGAAAGGAAAATTTGTAATAACTCAAACACCACCCTATCCAGAGAGATTAGTAGAGTAGAACATTCAAATGTCTCTTCCTGAATTTGATATTTTGGATGAACTAGAAAATGCATATGTCAAAATTCCTTTGTTACATGCAATAAAAGAAATTCCAATTTATGCTAAAATAGTAAAGGAGTTATGCATCAAGAAAACTAGTAAAAATAAAATTGATCCTACTGCAATCCAAGTCATTGGAAAACTAGCTAGCCTCATGTCTACAAAGACAACAATCGAAAAATATATTGAGCTTGGTATCCCTATGGTTACTATTTCAATTAATAATTTTTCAGTTCCAAACACTTTAATAGATTTGGGAGTAGATATAAACGTTATGACTATAGAGACCATTAAACATTTAAACTTAAACAATATTAGATCTACTACTACCATTTTATAGTTAGCAGATAGATCTTAGGTTGTACCAGAAAGAATATTAGAATATATCATTGTCTCTCTGGATTCATGGCAGTATCCTGTAGACTTCCTCATTTTGCAGCCAAAAACAAACTTAGGAGGACATCCTCTAATCTTAGGAAGACTGTGGTTAGCCACTGCAAAAGCCTTTATTGGATGTAGATCGAGAAGTAAGATTATTGCACATGGGGATGAAAGAAAGCATATCACACTTTATTCTCCAGCACAAGCACCTTCTTTATTATCATGGTTTGAAGGACAAGAACAACAACAAACTAAATTAGTTCTCAGTATTAACCAAGTCTTTGACCTTAGAGAAGAAGAGGAGAATGAAGATCTATTAGATCTTTTCATCTCATAACCGAATATTTCCGAGAAGCTTAGAGTAACCCAATATGAAGCTGCAAGTAAACTTTTGAATCATTGTTTTTAGGAAACCTGCACAATTCAATTGTTGTAAGATTCATTCACAAATATTTTTCCTGTTAACACAATTACCAAGTCAAAAACTAAAATTGTTGAGATTTATCCTTGAAAACATTTGACTATTGGTAATAACTTACAAATGTCGCAAGAACAAGAGGTAATAGCTTTGTTAAAGAAATATTCAAAAGCTTTTGTCTGGGATTACACATACATGCAGGGGATTCATCCCAACACATGTATCTACCACATCTATACTGATGATCATATCAAACCAGTAAGGCAGCCTCAGAGGAGGATGAACCCCATGATGAAGGAAATAGTAAAAGAAGAATTACAAAAACTGTTACAAGTTGGATTCATCTATCCTATTTCTGATAGTCAATGGATTTCTCCATTAGTAATAGTGCCAAAGGAAAATGGGAAGAGGAGGATATGTGTAGATTACAGGGAATTGAACAAGGCCACATTAAAAGATCATCTCCCGCTACCATTTATTGATCAGGTACTAGATTCATTAGTTGGGAAGAAATCCTTTTATTTTCTAGATGGATTTAGTGGGTATAACCAGATTAGGATAGCATTGGAAGACTAGGACAAAAAATTTTACTTTCCCATGGGGAACATATGTATACAATGTTTTGCCTTTTGGGTTATGTAATGAACCTGCTACTTTCCAAAGAGTAGTCCTTGGAATATTTGCTGACCTAATCCATGAGTGTGTAGAAGTCTATATGGACGATTTCACTGTATATGGAAACACATTTGACAACTGTTTGAAAAACCTTGAGAAAGTTTTGAAAAAATGCATAGAGACAAATCTATCCCTAAGTAAATGAAAAATGCTACATGATGTTAATAGAAGGGATATTGTTAGGGCACCATGTTTCTTCATTAGGAATTACGGTGGACCCAACAAACAAAAATACAACTTATTGTGAATTTAATGCCACCTACAACTCAAAAGGAAGTAAGAAATTTCTTGCGTTATGCAGACTACTATAGGGGATTTATTGAAAATTTCAGTAAATTAGCTTTGCCTCTATTCAAGTTACTTGCAAAAGATGTTGAATTCCAATGGACAAATCATTGTCAAAATGCATTTCAATTATTAAAAGAAAAACTATAAGTTGCCCCCATTCTTCGATGACCAAATTGGTCTTTGCCATTTCATATCTCCACGAATGTATCTGATGCAACTATAGGTGCATCACTTTGACAGAAAGAAAACTAGTTCAATTATGCTATATATTTCATAAGTAAAAACTTAACACCAATAGAATTGAACTACACAGTCATAGAAAAAGAGATGTTAGCTGTAGTACATGCAATAAACAAATTCAGGCATTACATGATAGGTTATGAAGTATTCATTCACACAGACCATTCAACCATCAAATACTTAATGAATAAAGCAATCACAAAATGGCAGAATTACAAGATGGCTATTGTTAATGTAGGAATTTAACATTACAATTCAAGATTGACCAGGTAAAGACAATCAAGTAGCTGATTTCCTTTCAAGGCTTTATACACTTGGTGATCTGAAACCTGTTTCTGATATTTTCCCAAATGAACATCTATTTGCAATAACTGTCAAAACACCATGGTTTGCAGATATAGCAAATTACTTATCTTCAGGAAAATTACCATCCTATTTCACAAAGAAACATAAAAGAAAAATAATTAGAGAAAGTGCTAGATATAGCTGGATTAACAGTGATCTCTTTTATACTAGTTCTGATTTGATAATAAGAAAATGTGTTAGAGAAGATAAAATCTAGAAATTTTGAAAGCATGTCATGACGATCCCTGTGGTGGTCATTTTACAGACAAGCGAACAACTTACAAGGTGCTGAAACTTGGTTACTAGTGGCCAACAATCTTCAAGGATTCCAAAGAGTATGTCAAAAGGTGTGACAGTTGCTAAAGAATAGGAAGGTCAATAACATCCGACGAAATACAAGTTAAGCCACAAGTACTCATAGAGCCATTTGAGCAATGGGCTCTAGACTTTGTGGGACCAATAAATCCACCTTCAAATGGGAAGAGGTACATCTTGGTATGCACTGACTATGTTACTAAGTCGGTTGAGGCAAAGGCGGTAGCAAGAGTAACAGAAGACACAATAGTCACATTCCTCTTTGAGGAAGTATTTGTCAGATTTGGAGTACCGAGACAGATTGTAACTGACTAAGGCACACAGTTCACTTCCAAACTCGTTCGTGATCTTACAGAGAAGTACAAGATCAAACATAGAAAATAAACTTTGTATCATCCTCAAGCAAACTGACAAGTAGAGTCAACAAACAAAGTCTTGGAGAATATCATGACAAAGACTGTACAAATGAATAGAAAGGACTAGTAAGAGAAATTGAGAGATGCACTATGGTTATACAGGATAACATGGAAGAACACAACTAGTTTCAGTCCATATCAATTAGTATATGGAAAAGAAGTCTCGTTACCCATAGAATTTCAAATACACACATTCAAGTTAGCAGCAAAGTTGGGAATGTACTTATCTGAAGCACAACAACAACAAGTAATGGAATTAAATCAACTGGATGAAATAAGACAACAAGCACTGGAGCACACATCTCTTATGCAACAACAAAGGATAAAATGGCATGATCGATTCATCAAGAACAAAATATTCAATAAAGGAGACTGTGCATTATTGTTTGACTCCAAATTTAAATATTTCAAGGCAAAGTTTACAACTCATTGGCTGGGGCTGTATGAGGTAGAAGAGACCTTTGATAATGGAGTTGTCAAAATAAAAACAATTGATCAAGAATCTATTTCATTTGTAATTAACGGACATAGGCTTAAAGTCTATAATAAGCCTCTCAATAAAGAAGACTTTATGAAACAAATTTCAATAGATATGATATGGAAATAATGGAACAACATAGCAATATGCCTTCCATTATTCTAGAAGAAAAAAAAAAATGCTTGTGAAAACCCAGGCAACTGGCACAAAGCAAACTTGAATTCATAGAGGAAAACCAACTAGTTTGACCTGTATGAATTCTCTTGTTTTATTCTTAAGTTAGTTTGATTTTGTAGAATTAACCCTCCCAAACAATGCAAGACTTGAGGACAAGTCTTCACATAAGCAAGGGGGAAGTTGCAAAAGGAACTCAACTGCAGCTGAATTGAAGAAGGAAATTGAATTGCATGATAGAAAGGACTTGAAACATCATTGAAAATATTGTGCATAAGGGACCTGAGATGTTAGTAGAAACATGTATTATATGACAAATTATACATACAAAAATACATGTCATAAGGGACCTGAATCATCAAGTACAAAATTGCAGAAGGGACCTAAACAACAACAACATTCAAAGATCTTGAATCAATGATGGATGCAAAAACATAAAGAAGGAATAAATCTACATTACAATATATCCTAGAAGAGCCATCAAAGACATTGACCTAAAGACATCATCAAATACTTGATGGGAGTAAAAGTACAGTGAGTAAAAATTTTTTCTTTTGAAATTTCAATTTTGTAAATTTTTTTTCTAGAGATTGTTAAGATTAATTTAATACCTCACATGCATATTTTACCTACATTTCACTACCTTCATTATTCTACTCATTATATTCCTATTATCCTATTCATTATATTCATTTCCATATCTAATATCCTACCAATTTAATTCCATATACCATATTTCATTTCATACTCCAAATACCACTTGTTCATTTCATATTCCATATACACATCATATTAACCCTAGGTATTTTCTTAAAAGCAAATGGATTAGAAATAGAGGGCCCAATAGTCAAGCCCTAGACCTACAAAACCATACCAAAAGTCAATATTATAACATTTAATTTTAAATATGACCTTAACATGGTCATTTTAAAATTAAATTACAAATATTGAAAAGCGCATATTATGAAATGATATAAGAAATCGAAATAATGTATTTCGATAAGACATAATCAAAGCGCATTAAAATAAAAATGATTCAATGGAGTGTAAGGTTATACAATGAAATG
>APFE030463275.1:0-18400 GCA_000404065.3 Pinus taeda | reverse complement strand
TTATATAATCATAAATTTCAATTCTGACATTTATGATGCCAACAATTTGACAACATCAATTACTACCCATAAACACAGAACTACCATTCATAGATTGATATGAAGTGAACTAATTTATGTGCGGACTCATGTGATGAGAAGCACTAGAATCTAACAACCAATCTTCCTAATGATCAGAAATGTTGCAAATAGGTAAAGATTCATCTATCCTACTTGATTCAACACATAAAAATTCATCAATCATACCAGATTCAACTTGATTTTCTTCCTTCTTTTGGTTTTCAATAGACTCCTTTCTTTTCCAACAACCTTTCTTGCATTTCCTTGTTTTGTTGAAGTACCAACATTGGACTTGCACTTCTTACCCCTTGACTTTGATTTGGAAGAACTTCTTGGGTTTTCTCTAACTTCCCTCGTACTTCTTCATATAATTGAGCTCTAAGAACATAATCAAATTCTAAGAACTCATTTGTGCTCAAACTGATAGAAGTCACAAAGTGATCCCAAGACTAACAAGAAGAACATAGCAAGGTAATATCTTTATCTTCTTCTTCAAATTTAACATCCATATCTGATAACTGCAAAAAAATGTATTAAATAATTTAAGTATTCTTCAATTTTACTACCCTCCTTCATTCAAAGGCTATACATCTTCCTCTTCAAATAAATTCTTTTGGTTAAATACTTGGTCATATACAATGTTTCCAATTTTCCCCACAAACATGGTCCTTAGGATTCTTCAACAATGTTGAAGAGAAATTTATCTACAAGGCACAACTTGATGGCATTGAGATATCGAGCATCCAAGTTCTCCCATTCCAAATATGTAATGTCATCAAGCTTTTATCTAACCCCATCTAATGCATTGTGCAACCATTGTTGCACTAGCAAATCTTTCACCTTCAGTTTCCACAATGTAAAATCGTTTTTACCAATGAAATTATCCACCTCAAACTTAACATTAGTCATTTTAGCCATTTTCTTCCTACATAGGATCTTTCAAGATTCATTTTATTAATGATTGGGTCCTTTCACGAAAATCTTCTTTTACTCAGGGTTTTTGCTCAGTTTCTAGCCACCTTGTTTCAAAATAGAAGTTTCTACTTTCTTCTTTGAAATTTTCAACTAGTGTTTCTCTCTATTAAATTTTCAACCTCTTTTTCATTTGGGTTTTTCCACCAAGGTTTTTAATTCTCTTCTTCACTCAAAAAGTGAACAAAAAGTTTCCACCAAAAAAATAATTCTTCTTCCATAAGAAGGAAATTTCTAGAAACCCTGCTTTTTTTTAAAGAAACCCAACAACGTATCCTTAAAGAAAAAATATCATCAATGATATCAAATTAATAATGAAAAAATCTGCCAAGTAAAAAAAAATACCTACTCTATTTGCTCAGTTCCAAGACTCCTTTTTCATTACGCCGAATTTCTCACTGTCTAATGAAAAGGGAAAATTGTTGCAGCTCCTCCTTTTGTTTTGCAACTTTCTTTGGCGTAGCTTCATAGCTCTAGTGGTTGCTCCATTTATTTTGTGGATTTCTTTGGTGTAGCTTCACAAATGTTGTGGTGGTGATATTTTATGGGTGATTCCCAAACAGGTATACTATGGACTTCTCCTTCCTTGCATTCGACACTCCAATTAAAAAAAAAACTGAACAACGACTACTTCTTCAATCAATAGGCTTTCTTGACTCCTTTTTTCATGACTTGGTGGGTCTGGCTTGGCCTTTCAAACAGTTTTGAAAAAATAATTTTCCATCTACACTTCTACGGAGGCGGTGGCTCCAAATAGAATCACATTCCCTCTATTTTGATCAGTTACTATTTTGAGTGTTCTAGACAGAGCCCCAACCCTTTCCAAAAATGCTTCCTCTAGCTCAGTCTCTCTATGGTAGTAGAATTCTTCATCTCTTGCTTCAGGCTTCAAATTTTGCCTTACAACTACCTCATGACTCTCACAAACTTAGAGCTCAGATACCACTTGTTGGTATTGGAGCCCATTAAATTATTAAAATAATAAAGAAATGAACAGAAATTGGAAACTAAATCACACAAGAAAACACAAAGAATTTACATGGTAATATTGTGACAATGTGTCAACGAAACCTCCACGAGGTAAGGGATTGGCATTCTTATTGCTCAAGGTCTAAAATGCTCTCCAACCATCCTAGTAAAGGAAAATCTTTGACTCGGAAAAGGAAAATTAGGACCATTGCTACCAATAGATGGGATGGTTCCCATGTTAAGGAACATAACTAGCAAGAGTGAATGGGCTTTGCTACATAAGGAGAGCATGTAAACCATAATTCGAGGATGGAAAGGAGCAATATTTTCTTCCCAAAATCCACCCGTTACCAAAGAATTTAGAAAAGTTAATTGAACCAACCACTAGTGCATATATAAGATGAAACCAAATGAATCCCATACCATAAAAGCACGAAGAAAACTACTAACTAGAAGATTACTAACCGGAAGATGTAGAATTAACCTTCTTTTGTGTGGGTCAAACCTAAATTGCTTCATTTAAGAACATGTTCGGGTTGTAATGCTTTCTAACTATGTACATATTCAACACCAAAACATGTTATAAAATCCTTGTAACCAATGTTCTATGATTGAAAAACCAACCATTGATGCACCTTCATTCATTCCTATCTAAATTTCCATTCCAACAATAAAATATTTAGTACTAGCTTAGTACTAATCACACTACACTAAAAGGATTTTGGGATGCCATTCCAACAATAAAATATTTAGTACTAGCTTAGTACTAATCACACTACACTAAAAGGATTTTGGGATGCCATTCATGATGATCTGTCAAGCACATGGAAAAGTTCATCTCTCCTATGTTTATGACCAAAACAATGAAAAAAATAGTTTATAATTTGAAAAAAAAAAAGATAACATTTTATAGTATTCATCTTTACATTAAAAATATATATTTCAATTTAAAAAAAAAGTCCTCTATTCCAATGATATATAAAAAGTAACAACTTAATTTAATATTATTTTCAAAAATAAAATAATAACAATGCTTAATTTTTTTTTTTTTTTATTTGATATTATTTTTTTAATTGTTTTTAAATATAATTTTTTTAATATAGAAATAACTTCAGTCATTAAAAACCTCAAAAGAATTGAGTTTATAGCAACGATTTAATAATTCAAAATATATCATCTTCAACAAATTTTATTTAAATTTTTAAATAAAATTAATTACAGAAAAGATAGACTGAAATATATATATATATATACATAAATTGTTAAAACTACACCAAATATAATTATAATAGTTTTTATTTCACTTAGAATGAAATACAACTCTTCAAAATTCGAAAGACTAGTCTATTAGTAAATTATTCCAAATAGTGTGCTTCATTTTGAATAAAGATAATGAATAACTATATTAAAATATGAGCCAATAATAATAGTCTCACTCCTGATCTGACCATTTACATTAAAAAATAGCAGCCAATGATAAGGACTGCACTATTCATTTGACAATTTACATTAAAAAGTAACGAGCAATAATAATGATCCATTATTGATTTCACAAGTTAGAATAAGTTTACTTAAAAAAACATATATTTTTAAAACCTTCTCTTACTATTTTATAAAAAAAAAATTATGTTTAAAACCTTATCTTCCCATTTTATAAAAGAAAAAAAATATCGATAAACCGGAAGCAGGAAAGTTATATAAACAGTATTATCCAAATAACGGGTTAAATCAATCAATCACAGATGTTCAAATGATAATGGGTTTCCTCCAATGGTCCACACTGCAAATTAATGGATGGCAATTCCTATGTTGCGGACAACATGCATATCACTATTTAGTTTAGTGTTTACTTTTACTTTATTGGGGGCAACGAACATCGAACATTGAGTGACATCTGTATTACACGCTTTAGATCACTATTTACCCTTCTCATCAAGTTAATTATTACGAGGCTATTGGACATAGGCATTATACCCGTGATCCTAGTATTGGACATCCCATTACACACCGAATCTTTTTATTGGACATCGGCATCACACACCTAATCTTAATATTTAATCTCTAATCAACTGTACGATAATTCGAGGTTTTCTATTAATAGTCATTACTCGCAGTGCCCACTTAAATCCCATTCTTCCCCGATTAGCTATACCTAAGAACTCGCACTATGGTGGCCTCCAAGGTAAAGCTGATGTTCCTGATTGTCCTCCCACTGCAACTCTCTGCAACATTGTCTGAAGAGAATAAGCTTGAAATTGATGGAGTGTCCATGACCCTCCACATGAAGATGAGGGTGAAGAGCAGGTATACAAAGAAGATCACTGTGAAGGAGCCTCTCTACTATCCCAGCGACTCCATAGCGTATTACATCAAATTGTCGGTGGGTACTCCTCCACAGGATCTATTGCTCAACATGGACACGGGAAGTGATCTGGTGTGGGCACCCTGCACCACAAATGATACATGCAACGATTGCAGTGGATACATCACAGCTTTTTATCCAAGAAGGTCATCCTCCCATGCACCTATAAAGTGCGCAGATCCGAAGTGCAAAGGCTGCGTCGAAAGCTTCAAGAAGTGCTCGCGGATTTGTCCACATTTTAGCATTACCTATGGCATTGGAAACGCAACGGGGCGTCTACTCAGTGACACCTTGACTTTGCCACTGGAAGATGGAAGAAGGCGAGAAATAAAGCACTTCGCAATAGGATGTTCAGGGATTTCGAACCAGGTTGCTGGTATTGCAGGATTTGGCAGAGGAGGACTGTCTATGCCTTCCCAGCTTGGTCCTCTTTTTGGTGATAAATTTGGGTATTGCCTTGACTATGTGAACAACAACAGCAAGATAGCGGTGGGTAACAAGGCGGTTCCCAGGGATATCCCTTTGACTTACACTCCCCTTCTCTTCAACCCAGTAATCCCTTCTCATTATTACCTTGGCCTCGAAGCGGTGAGCATTGGTGGAAAGCGCTGGACGCTGCCCTCCAATTTATTGTCATTTGACAGCCAAGGCAATGGTGGAACCATAATAGATTCAGGCGCTTCATACACTCACTTTCCTGATTTAATTTATAACCAGATTGCAGGTGAGTTTGCTTCTCAAATTGGATATAGAAGAGCTCCTGGAGTTGAAGACTTGTGTTACAATGTGTCTGGTTTAGAGAATTTTCAGTGGCCTACATTTGCATTTCATTTCAAGGGTGGCTCAGACATGGTAGTTCCTAGTGAGAATAGTTTCTCTTCTGAAACTTCTGGTAGTGCTGATACGTTCTGCTTGGCGATGATGAATGGTGGCACTGTTGTTGATGGCCCTGCCGTTCTCATAGGAAACTTTCAGCAGAACAACTTCTATATATTGTATGACATAGAAAAGAATCGTTTGGGCTTCACGCAGCGGGCCTGCAATACATTGGGCTGACTCATTGATGTAGTGCCCTACATGTTCCATATTGTATGATCTCCCTTTGAACCATATCATTTTCATGCCCTATTGAGCTGTTGGGCTAAGCATCCCGTATCCACTTTACAAACTAAATAAATCCCGGCCTTCTGTAGGCATTTTACAAACTAAATAAATATTGCTCGGGGATATTTCTGGCCATCATGTCAAGAATTTATGTCTTATATATATATAAAATAGTTAGTTTGGTTCTATGCGAGCGTTAGTTTTCGGTGTTAGACAGAAAATCGATTTGCCCACTTATACAATTCATTTATCAGGATTGTGTGGGAGACAGCTTGAATGCTCTCGAGAATTTTTATTATGCAAACACCTCTCACCAAATTTGAAAAAATCACATATAGATTACACATATGCTTGATTGAGATCAAAGAATTGTGTTAGATATTTGAATTGTCTTTACAGCGTTATATTGTCTCAGAGGCTGTGTGCTTACACTGTTTCAATAATTAGGATTATACTATCCTAAAATGCGGCCAGTCTAAGTTTTTCACAATTTTAATAAAATATTTACTTATTGATTTAACTGTTTTTCCATTTGACATATATGTTATCTTTTATCTAAATAAACTCAGCGTTCTCAAAGGCCGTTGGCTTACACTCTTTCAATAATTAAGATTATACTATGTAAAAATGGTGTTGAGGATAGATTAACTTTTTCATAATTTTAACAAAATATTTATCTATTGATTAAATAGATAAAATTTGATGATGTAAATTATCTTCATTTATCAGATATGATATTATATACATACAAGAAGTGGTGTTTGAAAATATTACATATATACAAGAAGTGATGTTTCAAGATAAGGAAACTATCTTGGACACACAATAAGTTGGTTGAGAGAATATCTCAACCGCACACCAAACTAGGGACATATAGATATAACCACTCCTATAGAATAGGAAGAGGCTCCTTTACATAGAAAGTCACAACTCAGACAAGTAGGAATTATATTTTCCAACTCTCCACCTTAGTGATTACTTGTCCAGCTATCAATATGCAAGATCTACATCTGGTCGAGTCTCGTAATTACACTTTGTACCTTGTTCATCCAATTGTTGATGTCCATATAAAGGAACAATCATCTACCCTAATCTATGGGTTTCCAACCGCTACAAACGCCATTCTATTGGAAAGTCCTTCACATACATGGTTCATACAACCTCACTATGAACTCCCTAAATACAAAATTTCAACTTATGGAGTCTAAAACCAATATGCCCCACCCAATTGTATCCATTCCACATGACATACTCTTCCATGGTGTTAAGACTCTCTAAGAAAGGGAACACATAACAACGGGTATGCATGCTTGTTTGCATCTTACATAGGTACATAAAACATTTCAAGGACCACAACTAACCATTACAAGACAATATATGACATGTAGATTTTCTCTAATTACAATATGTGACTCATAATACACCATGATCATGAGTCTATTCCACAAACTCACACAAATTTTAACCTTGTTTTCGATCATACTTTAATCTTTGTTTTAGCTCTTTTGATGCCATCTTCAGCGTCATGGCTTCATGATATCCTACAAATTTGTGTATCATTGGAATGACCAGTTCTAACACACACTCAAAATTGTGAAAATAGTTGGTGAGACCAATGTCACTTCTATTGGAAAATTTTCTGCTAAAATTCCAAAATAACAAACACAGAGCAGAA
Source organism: Pinus taeda (assembly GCA_000404065.3). Lineage (NCBI taxonomy): Eukaryota > Viridiplantae > Streptophyta > Pinopsida > Pinales > Pinaceae > Pinus > Pinus taeda. The sequence continues at coordinate 11,258 of APFE030463275.1, read as the reverse complement.
CAGAACAGAGAACGACACTCTGTTTCAATACAGGATCTTTAATACACAATTAAAGCTTGTATTAAAAAAAACTGTTGTTTACAAAATAGTCTTCCTCTAAACAGAGGGATTACAACAGGAACGCTTCGTTCCAAAACAAAAGGAATTTTCTCTGCACTGCTGTGCATTTCCTCTTATCTATCTTCTTTTCTCTAACTCTGTGTATATATCTACACTGTTGTGTCTACACATATATAGTGCATTAGGGGTCATAACAGTCCATCAACCGCTTTAACTCTGTGACAGAGTCTCAGCTGTAATTCTTGAGTCAGTTGTATGGAAACCCGTAACTGATAAATGTTGTGGCCGGCTCGAGGCTAGTTCTTTCCTTCTCGGCCATGCTTTTCTTTAATGCTGTTGGTGAGCAGTTATGGCACAAAGCCAACTTTCTTCCTTGGGAACACAAACAGGTAAAATACGTAAATGCAGTATGGTTGTGACGTGCATTTGACGGGAACAAATATGGGCCGTCGGATCAGCAGATGAGCGACGGGATCGCATCACAAAACTTTATCAGGAGAAGAGGTGAGAAATGGGCGATCTGCGATGTGCGATAATATCGCATCGCAGAAAACAAAAGAGGAGAGCTTAACGGCCAATGGCTTAAGGTTTGCAATCTGCGATCTATGATCACATCGCATCGCATCGCAGTGCGGAGGACAGACGACTGAATTAATGCGATTTGCGATGAGACGTGATTTGCGATTTCTGTTCAACTGTTACTGTAGTTGGAATTAATTTCCAACGCTCGCCCTCAATTTCAACTGCTGGGTTTTTCTACATACCCAGGCATTTCCTGAAATGATCAAAACTTTTCTTTCCCAATGGTTTTTTCAAGATGTCAGCTAACTGATCCTCTGTTCTGCAGTGTTGCAAAACAATCTCACCATTGTTAACCAATTCATGTATGAAGTGAAATTTGGTATCTATGTGCTTTGTCCTTTTATGAAAAACAGAGTTTTTAGACAATGCTATTGCTGAGCTATTGTCACAGTCAATGGTTGTGCCCTTTTCTTGTTCATGACACAAATCTCTGAGAACTCTTCTCAGCCACACTGTCTGGCATGCTGCTGTTGTTGCTGCCACATACTCTGCCTCTGCTATTGACAAAGACACAACTGGTTGCTCTTGGAAGCCCATGAAATGGCTCCCGATCCCATATGAAACACATATCCCGATGTGTTTTTCCTATCATCAACACTTCCAGCCCAATCACTATCAGTGTAGCCTGTCAACATGAAACTTTCAGAAGAGGAGTATAAAATACCAAACCCCTTCGTTCCATTCACATACCTTAGAACCCTCTTGGCTGCATGCCAATGAGTTTATTTCGGTCTTTCCATAAATCTGGAGATTAAACTCACAGCGTGCATAATGTCCGGCCTAGTTGCGGTCAAGTACATAAGGCTGCCAACTATGCTCTTGTACAATTTTGGATCAAAATCCTTCCTGTTGTCTTCTTTGGTCAATTTCAACCCCATTACAGTTGGAGTCACAGCTGCCTTGTTGTTCTGCATATTAAATCTCTTCAACACTGCTTCTACATATTTAACTTGAGAAATGAAAACACCATTTTCACTTTGGTCTACTTCAATTCCAAGAAAATATTTTAAGAAGCCTAAGTCAGTCATTTCAAATTCGCTTTTCATGACTACTTTAAAATCAACAATGAGAGTAGCATCATTGTTAGTAAAAATCAAATCATCTACATATAAAACAACAATAAGAATCTTACCGTCATTCTCTTTTATGTAGAGTGTGGGTTCACCATCACACTTATCGAACCCATTCTCAATCAGATAAGCATCTATTCTGTTGTACCATGCTCTTGGAGCTTGCTTCAACCCATAAAGAGCCTTCTTCAGTTTGCAGACTTTATGCTCTTGGCCTTCAACTTCATAGCCTGGAGGTTGTTCAACATAAACCTCTTTTTTTAACACTCCATTCAGGAATGCAGATTTAACATCCATCTGATAAATCTTCCATTTTTGTTGTGTCACAATAGACAACACTGTTCTGACTGTTTCCATCCTTGCTATTGGTGCAAAGGTTTCATCATAGTCTTTGCCTTGTTGCTGCTTGTAGCCTTTCACAACAAGTCTTGCTTTATGTCTGTCGATCTTGCCTTCAGCATTTTTTTTGGTCTTATAGACCCACTTAACTCCAATGGCATCTTTTCCTTCAGGGATGTCCACTAGCTCCCATGTTTTACTCTTCTCAATTGCACCAATTTCTTCATTCATTGCTCCAATCCATTTATCTTCATTTACAGCATCTTCAAAATGAACTGGGTCATCAACATGACACTACAAAGCGAATAATAAATTCAGACCGATATTGTTACTTACCTCTCCTTGTTCATAAATCTCATTCAGATTTCTGAATCTTGGTCTTCTTGGTGTGCTTGGAGTTCCATCCGAACTTGAGGGTATTTCTGATCCCTGTGGTGTGCTTGAAGAAGCACTTCCTTGATTTCTTAAGGCTGTTCGAATTCCAGCTTGTGGTGTGGTTTGTTGTACTTGTTGTCATGGAGGAGGAGCCACGAAGGAAGGATTATTTGTTGTTGTCCCTTCCTCTTCTTCTTCGTGAGACACAATTGTCTTCACATTTACTGTCTTCTCTAAGCTTCATCTTCAATGAACTGTACATCTCTGCTTACTATCAATTTCGTGGTGGATGGATTATAGATTTTGTATGCTTTTGACTTGTCACAATAGCCAACAAAAACACACTTCTCCCCCTTACTGTCAAGCTTCTTCCTTAGCTGATCCGGTACATGTGCATATGCTACACAATCGAATACTCTCATGTGAGTGATAGTTTTCTTTTGACCACTCCATGCTTCTTCCGGTATTTTGTTCATGACAGCTTTAGTTGGGAATCTATTCAAGATGTAAATTGCGCAAGTGACAGCTTCTGCACAATACTGATATGGTAAGTGTTTTGCCTTCAGCATACTTATAACCACGTCAAGAATGGTCCTATTCTTTCTTTCGGCAACACCGTTTTGTTGAGGTGTATACCTCACAGTGAACTGCTTTTGTATGCCATTCTCTCTGCAAAAATGCAGAAAGTCTTTGGAGATGTACCCTTCTCCTCTATCTATTCTGAGCACTTTGACATAATGCCCACACTGTTTCTCAACAAGAGTTTTGAAGTGGCGGAATTTCTCAAACACTACACTCTTCTGTTTCAGCATATACATCCATGTCTTTCTGGTGTAATCATCAATGAAAGTTAAAACATATTTATTTCCGGCAAATGATGGTATTTTCATCGGTCCACACACATCAGAGTGAACAATATCCAAGGGTGCTTTTGCCCTTATACTCTTCCTTGTTGGAAAGCTTTCTTTCTGTTGCATGCCCAAGATGCAGCCTTCACAAAGGCTATCCGGTTTCTCGATCAATGGCAATCCCTTTACCATTCCCTTTCCGTGCAACAGATTCAAGCCTCCGAAATTGAGATGTCCAAATCTCAAGTGCCACAACCAATTCTCATCTTTCACTTGTTCCTGAAAGACTTCTTGTGTTACAGCTGCAATAGTTCTTCCTTCCTTCAAATCTGCCTTGAGTTTCAAAGGAAACATTCTATTGTTGGTCATCTGCACCTGTGCAATGATCTTCTTACTTGGAGGTATATCTCTGACTGTACACATATCATCTTTGAAGAACACATTGTAACCTTTGTCAATGAGTTGTCCAATGCTCAAAAGATTACATTTCAGACCAGGTACATAGTATACCTCTGGCACAATCATTTGTTCTCCATTTCTTGCTCAAATACTAACTATGCCCTTACCCTTGACAAATATTTTACTATGAGTTCCTGTTGTTACCTCAGATTTCACATCTTCATCCAGATTGGCAAACATTTCAATATTGCCAGTCATGTGATTACTATAACCTGAGTCTAAGAACCAAAAATCTTCTTGTTTGTCTTGTGCAATGTTACATGTTAACAGCACATACTTTGGATTCTTATTTTCTTCATTTGCAAAATTAGCATTCTGCCTACATTCATTGGCGTAGTGCCCATATTTCTTACAATAATGACATTGGACTTGGGATTTGTCATACCTTTGTCCATGAGCTTGTTGTTTGAATGAACCTTCATCTTGGTTCTGATTGCAGCTCCTTCTACTTGTGCTTGCATGATTGTTTCTGCCATTGTTTTGGATTCTTCCACGACCTCTGTTATTTACTCTGCCTCAACCTTTTTCTTCACCAAAAGACATCTGATTCTTGAATGCTTGCTCAAAAGAGGAATCTGTTCCTTTACTCAGTCTGTGAGAGATCCTTTGTTTCTTCTATTGCTACCACAATAGCTTCAAACCTTGAGGGTAAACTTCTCAAGATCTTCTCTACAATCCTTCTTTCTTCAAGAATCTCACCATGAGATCTTATCTGGGTTATCACCAATAACCTAGTGAAGAATGATTATTGTATCCAGATTCTTCATGCTAAGTGTTTCAAAGTCTCTTTCAACATCTGCAACTTTTGTAGTCTTTCACTTCTCCATGTCATGATAGGCCAGTTTTGAGAATATGAACCATGCTCCTTTGATTTTGGTTTGCTGCTGAATCCGTGAAAACTTTCATGTACTGATTGAAGAGAAGAAGAAGTTTGGCATCCTTTCATGTCTCTTCACAAGTTCTATTCTGCTACTTGTAAAGCAGCCAATGTGTGCATTGCAGGTTCGCATAGCCAGTTTCAAGCCAAGCTCATATTCCTTGAGACAAACAATGCTTTCATTGTTATGGACCAATAACTGTGATTTTTCCCATTAAACTGTGGCAGTTGGGAATTTGTCAAACCAGTTCTAGCATCTTCCATCTTAACCTGTATAAGTAAAGAAGAGATACTGAGTGTATAACAAAACAAGCAAAAAATGTTTTCTGCTGGAGAAAAATCTGCTCAATAAGCTTCTTACAGCTCCTACAGTGAAAAAACAAACTCTATTTTTTTTTTGACTCACTAAGTGCCTAGAATAGCTCTGATACCACTTGTTGGAAAATTTTCAGCTAAAATTCCAAAAAAAAACAAACACAGAGCAGAACAGAACAGAGAACGACGCTCTGTTTCAATACAGTATCTTTAATACACAATTAAAGCTTGTATTAAAAAAACTGTTGTTTACAAAATAGTCTTCCTCTGAACAGAGGGATTACAACAAGAACGCTTCAGTTCCACAACAAAAGGAATTTTCTCTGCACTATTGTGCGTTTCCTCTTATCTATCTTCTTTGCTCTAACTCTCTGTGTATATATCTACACTGTTGTGTCTACACATATATAGTGCATTAAGGGTCATAACAATCTATCAACCGCTTTAACTCTCTAACAGAGTCTCAGTTGTAATTCTTGAGTCGGTTGTATGGAAACCTGTAACTGATAAATGTTGCAGCCAGCTTGAGGCTGGTTCTTTCCTTCTCGGCCATGCTTTTCTTTAATGCTATTGGTGAGTAGTTATGGCGCAAAGCCAACTTTCTTCCTTGGGAACACAAACAGGTAAAATGCGTAAATGCAATAAGGCGGTGATGTGCATCTAACGGGAACAAATATGGGCCGTCGGACCAGCAGATGAGCGGCAGGATCGCATCACAAAACTTTATCAGGAGAAGAGGTGAGAAATGGGTGATCTGCGATGTGCGATAATATCGCATCATAGTATCGCAATCACAGAAAACAAAAGCGGATAGCTTAATGCCCAATGGCTTAAGGTTTGCGATCTGCGATCTGTGATCGCATCACGTCGCGTCGCAGTGCGGAGGACAGACGACAGAATTAATGCGATTTGTGATGAGACGTGATTTGCGATTTCTGTTCAACTGTTGCTGCAGTAGGAATTAATTTCCAACAACTTCAATAAAAACCAAAAATACCAATAAACGACCTACTTCTTATTAAAATCAGCATTAAATTAATCAACATTAGCCTCAAACCCCTGCATTTACCTTTATGATTCGACCAACAATTTCTAGCTGCCCATTTAGATTCTTTGTAGCTCAAGCATCTTCAAGTTTTATAAAACGAGAAAATCACCACAGTCCTCTATGCTCCATGGCTTGAGAATGGGAAATAATTTGTGACCTCTATAACGCTTCCAATATCCAAATCCGAAAGTTGCTTGGGAACAAGCACAGTCAATTTTTTTTTGCAATGCTCCATGATTTTCAATACTACCAATCCATCAATGTGAACCGATGTGAGTGGAGCAACCAGCTCTTCCATGGCAGCAACTTATGCATCATGATTATGTTCACCAGAGATGAGCAAATGAACTGCACTGCGAGCTGAAACTCACCCATTTTATTGCCAATCTTGGTATCCTTGGAAGCCTTGTCATCATTGCCATAAAAAAAATCCAACTATGATTACAATGCATGGATTAAAAAAACTCCAAGATTCATAAAAAGAAATCTGCCTACTTAAGATCATTCAAATTGCTAGCATAATTAGAATTCTAATTCTACGGGGAAAAAAAGCATTTGCTTGTGTGAATGCGCAAACCCCCATCGTGTCCTCTTCATCTTCAACAAAACATACTTTTTCTTCATCTGCACGAGGCTGGGGAAATATTGGATCTTGCAACTTCTTGTCCTCCTCCATCTTCCGCTGCATTTCTGGAGACTCGACTAAACTTGCGGGTATATACTGTGACTTTCATACCCATTCCTAATCCCAATCCCTGTCGTGAGACTACCATGCATCTTGGTAATGTGCGATGATGTTAAATGCCATATCTTAGTGAAGTTTTGACGGAATTGAGCCATGTGACCAATACACAGTGTTGTCTTGCACGATGCAAACTAGAGTTTCTTCACCCATCCAACCCAAGCCAATGAACCTTCCACCGGGAAAATCCAAAACACTGGAATCTAGAAGCCTCCCAGTAGCTTCGCGTGCTTCCGCACCTCCTATGACACCTCCAGAAGACCTAGCAGCAACATGTTCAATGACCTCGGCATGTCTCGATTGGTCTCTTCCACAAAACTGCACCCAATGATCCAACACAACCCATTCTTCACAAGGGTACCAAGCAACGAGATCCATCTGTAGTGTCACTAGATGAGAATGGGCAACCTCCAAAAATCATAGGCACCACCATTCACTAGCTTTATGGCTCCACACGCACTCATATGCAGCGACACCCATAGAGGTCTGCCTATGCATACTGACGGGCCCTCCTCAGCGACCATACTTCAGATCTGCAATCATGCTCGTTGATTACCAACAACTGATCTACCTAACGAGATCCAACGCAATCAGATTTTTCTAAACACACATCCCGACCAAGCTGAACATCACTCCTATTAAGAAAAAGCAGTTCTACAATTTATAGTCACATTGCCGCTCTTCACTACTCCCCATGCCTTATGATTCGATCTTATAGATCTACGACACTCTTTCCATCTCCATCTACATAGGAACAACAAAAGGACGGGAACGCAAGCAAGGGAAAAACAAAAAAAATTCTCATCAAACTCTTTATTTCCCTCGGCCTTGGAGGGGCCAAGGCTCGAGGCCCTTACGGGCTTCGATACCAAGATAAAATTTGATAATGCAAATTATATTCATTGTTCAATTATGATCTCAAATATATAGAAGAAGTGGTGTCTCAAGATAGGGAAATTGTCTTGGACATAGAATGAGTTGGTTGAGAGAATATCTCATCAACACAACAAACTAGGGACATATAAATATAACCACTCCTATAGAATAGGAACAAACTCCCTTACATAGAAAGTCACATCATAGATAAGTAGGAATTACATTTTCTAACATAAACTATTTATTCATTCAATATGTATGTGTGCACTTAGTTTATCGAATAAAGAAATAGAAGTTAATATCTCCACATTTTTTTAGGTTTCACTCACCCAAACCTTTTTCTTTTAGATTTAATTTTAAAAAATATTTTAAAATAAAATTAAAATAAAATATTTATAAAATAATTTTATTTTGAAATAAATTATGATTTTTGGGCATGTGGTTTTAATGATAAACCATGGTATTGTCTCGTGATATTGTAACAAAGAGTATTTATAAATTAGATAGTAATAAAGTTTTCTAGTTTATTTTCTGAGATAATTTGTATATCATTGGGTAGAGATTCATTGAAATCACAAGTTTCAAAGTGCCCCAAGAGCTTTTTTGGTGTTGGAGAATCCATGTATGTAATAAGAAAAACCATTTTAAACAACACAAATCAAGCTTTTACAACAATTTTCTAGAATCTTATTATATTTTAAGTTGATTATAAATATTAGGTTATTGTGTGCTTATTAATTAAATTTAAATATGTTTATAGACTCATTATTTATACCATTACATCATCATCATACATTTTTTTTAGATTAAATTTAAAAATCTTTATAAATTTAATAAATAAATATTTAAAAAATGTTAAAGCTTTTTTTACATTACTCTTAACACTCTATACAATATAGAGTGCCTCTTGGTACAACAATTGATATTGTATTTACTCATTTAAATTAAAAGAGTTAAATTTATATATAAATATAAATTTAAAGAAAGTAAGTTACTATCATAAAGTAAAATTAAAATATGGTTATATATTACGATGATTAAAAATGATGATGGTTTATTAAATTTTAGGAAGGTAAAAAATTATTAGAAGTTATTTGTAAAATATTTTTAGCCTCTCCTAACAAAACGATTATAGCATGTTGACCACTAATATTAATAGTTTATTACTAACAATGATAATTTTTAATGTTTAACTCTATAAATTATTAATGTATTTTATATTTTAATTGAACATAATAATTTGTTAGCATTTGATTGACTTAAAAGTTTGTGTGTTTTATTAAGTTTTTTGATATGTGTTTCATGTCATCTATAAAAATTGGTTACCCTGAGAATTTAAATGTTTGTGTGTTTTATTAACTTTCTTGACATGTGTCTCATGTCATCTATAAAATTTGGCCACTGTGAGAATTTTCAATTTCCATGGCAATCATGGTTGCCATATTGTAATAAAAATTAAACTAAAACTTTCATGGAGACCATGGTTGGCATCTTGTAATGAAAACTAAACTAAAATTAAAATTATATTTAAGTAAATTATAATCATATTACCTAAAACACAATGAAATTAATAATATAACAAAAGTAAAAAATGAAATAAAAAAATAATGCAAACTTAAAACTAATAATATAATAAAATTAAAGCAATAAATAAATCACATTTAAAACTAAACTAAAATAACTACAAATCTAAATTATAGTCATATTAATTAGAACTAAAGTAAAAAATCAAATTTTCAGAGTAAATTACAAATTAGAATATAATAATATAAAAGTATATTAGTTAGGAATCAAAATAAAGTTATAAAGTAAACTAAATTATGAAAAAATTTGAAGTAACACAGTTAAACTAAAAATTAAAAGTAATTAAAAAAACTTTTGTAATCTTGGCAAGACTCATTTCATCATGTCCAATATAACATTCCCCAATCCCAGTGGAGAAGTGCATCAGTGACTTCACATCAAGGAATCAAGGAGCGTCTTAGCAAAGCATTCGATCACCATCATGCAAGGACCCGTGGGAAAAAAAGTACACTTCATTTAAAACTTCACATCAAGGAATGAAGGAGTGTCTTAGCAAAGCACTCAATCACCATCTATGCAAAAACCCGTGGGCAAAAAAAACACTTCATTTGAAACTGAACTAAAACTATATTTAAGTGAATTATAACCATATTACCTAAAATTAAATGAAATTAGTAATACAACCAAAGTAAAAAATATATTACATAATTAAATAATTAAAACTACACTACAAATTAAAAATAATAAAATAAGAATGTATTTAAGTAAGAATCAAAATAAAATTATGAAATTAAACTAAACTAAAAATTCAAAGTAATTAAAATAAAATTAAAGTAAAAAATAAACTACATTTAAGACTAAATTAAAACAACTAATGATCTAAGTTATAATCATATTAACTAAAATGGTATGAAATTAAAAATACACTCAAACTTAAAAGAAATAAAAAAAATCATTCTAACTAAATTACAAACTAAAATATAATAATATAAAAGTATATTAATAATACAACGAAACTAAAAAATATAAAAAATCAAGCTGAATTACAAAAAAAATAGTATAAAACTATATTATCTAAGAATCAGAATAAAGTTATAAAGTTAAACTAAATTAAATTATTATAAAAATTGAAGTAATAAAACTAAACTAAACTAATTAAAATAAAACTAACAAAATAACTAAACCACATTTAAAACTAAACTAAAACAACTAAAAGTCTAAATTATAATCACATTAATTAAAACTAAATGAAATTAATTATACCCAAACTAAAAAACTAAAGTAAAGAAATCAATCATTCAGAATTTTGGGAACCTTTAAAAAAAATTGAGGTTAGATGAACCTCATTGAAGCTGATAACTATTGACAACGTCAAATTTGAACTCAAATTAAGCTTCATCATTACCGAACCCGAACCCTAACTAAAACATATATGACTTAGACTAAAATACAAACTAAAATATAATAATATAAAAGCATATTAATTAAAAATCAAATTTAAATTATGAAATTATTAAACTAAATTATTAAAAAATTTTCAATTAAAATAAAATTAAACTATTTAGTAAACCACACTTAAAATTAAACTAAAATTATATTTAATTAAATTCTAATCATATTGCCTAAACTGAATGAAATTATTAGTACATTTCTATGACGAAGGTACCGAGCTTTATTAATCTAGTTGTTTTTTAGTTTTCTGTGTTTTTTCATATGCGCAATTATCATTTTGTAGCGTTGGCTTTAACTACTTTTTTAGTAAATAAATACATTAAAAAGTGTTCACTCTGAAAATTTGAAAATTAACTTCGTGTAAATTTGAAAATTAATGAGTTGCATAAACTTTTGGTTATAGGGTTGTTAATCTTGAAACTCTATTGTAGAATTATCCTTGCACGTAATTTTCTTTTTACATGTAATTTCTTTTTACTTGACCGTTTATTTCTTTTATATCACATACAATATGAGAAATTTAGTTTGTGAAACATTTCAAACTATAAAATATTTGGTTATATACTATGTATAAATATGTTATCAAACTGGACTCGTCATAATCTTGGAAAAATCTTATTTGTTCGAAATATAATTACAGATATAGCTTAATTTTTTCAGTTAACAATAAATAATTTCAATAAATAATTTC
>APFE030463256.1:33320-64117 GCA_000404065.3 Pinus taeda | reverse complement strand
AATGTCAAGTGTTTGAGGGAAAGAGAAAGTTACTGCCACTTCCTTTAAGGCCTATTGCAACAGAGAGACCGTTTCGGCAATGGGGCTTGGATTTCATTGGAGAAATTAATCCCTCATCTTCAGGCCAACATAGATGGATTCTAACAGCTACAGACTACTTCACTAAATGGATTGAGGCAATCCCATGTAGACAAGCAAATGACTCCACTATCATTCAGTTTCTTGAGACCAATATCCTTGCTAGATTTGGATGTCCTGATAAGATAATAACTGACAATGCTGTTGCTTTTAGATTTAAGAAGATGGTCAGCTTCTGCCACAAATTCCACATTACTTTGGGCCATTCTACTGCATATTATCCCCAAGGAAATGGCCTTGCATAATCATCAAATAAAATCCTGGTAAACATGATAAAGAAGGTGTTGGAAGAGAACAAAAAGAATTGGCATAAGAAACTTGTCAATGCCTTATGGGCAGATAGATTAACAACCAAGAGATCAATTGGGGTCAGCCCATATGAGTTAGTCTATGGACTAGAAGCCAAATTTCCTTCATCACTAGGGGTCCCTGTTATGAAACTACTCCAAGAAAGTCAAGCTGAGCCCAATGATATGCAAAGGAGGGTGAATCAAATTATATGTTTGCAGCAAACTAGAGACCAAGTTTATAACAAAGTTCAAATATTATAGGAGAAGCTGAAGAAAGCTTTTGATAGAAGGACTAAGGCTGAGGATTTCAACATGGGTGACAAAGTTTTCAAGTGGGATTCACGAAGGGAAAATAAAGGAAAGCATGGAAAGTTTGATTCCCTTTGGAGGGGACCATTTATCATCCAAGCAGTACAAGGAAATAACACCTACTTTCTTAAGAACCTTGATGAAACTGATCTGGATGAAGGTCCTGTAAATGGCAGGATGCTGAAGCACTATTTTGACCACCTTCCATGAATGCAGTATGGCTGCCCTTGTACATAATTTACTATGTATAGTGTTTTCTTTAAACATGTGAATAACTTAATTTTAAGGATCTTGCAGAAGCAGGAAAAGACTGTAATTCAGCAAGTGTTATAAATATGACAGTGTACAATTTTGAGGTTTCAAGGATGAAAAACTCCAAGTTTGGAAGTAGTAGCCAAAGGGCCAAGGCATGCTGACCTGCTGTTCTTGGTCTTTCAAGAAGAAAAACCATCCCCATGTGGAGCCACTGTTGGATACCTATACCAATAGGTTTCATATTTCATGATTGGCAAATTCAAATGCCAAATATGCTCTGCTTTGCTGATACAAAGATCCCATATTTCCAAAAGAAGACAAGGTGTTTACATGCCCTCATGTTTACTAAATTTTGATGGATGGTCCAACAGTCTAATCTGGATCATGCCATGTTTCAATTTTTGCTGTAGAATAGAGAAAGAAGTCTGTCCAAACTGTTTAATCTTGGCAAACCAATAGTTAGGCAGAGAAACTAAGGTTCCCAACTACTTAATCTGGGGCCTTGGAAGCAATAAGGGTAGTGCTAGGGTAGTGCTAGATAGGCAATCAAAAGAAAAAGCCAATGGAAAAGAAAAGGCACATAAGGGTCTGCAAGTCCAAGTGCACCCTCCAAGAAGAAACAAAAAATGCTAGGCAAGTAGATGGGTAGGTAGATGGGGTTGCAGAAGTGGTGTTCCTTTCAAACTGAATCTTGCTGGTCAATACAAGGAAAGCAACACAATGGAGCATGTCTAACTTCCCTTTTTTCCTTATTTGTCACTCATTACTAACATCCCTTCACCAGTTGTGGTTATGAAAGAATTCAAGGTTTTATGTTGGTCCTTGTTTCCTTTAAGAGCCACATTTCTTGTGCAAAATTCTTTTCATTTTGATCTACTCCATAAGCTAAGTTGTTTTCTAATTAACTTAGTGATATCACTCCTCATTCACCTTCTCCCTCCATATTAACCTTCAACTTATATTATCTAACTCCCTATGTCACCCTTTCCCTACTATTATAACACCATGGTGTATAAACCCCAAACATTCTATAAATATCCCCCTTTGGCATTATAGCCATATGTTCACTACTAGGGAATCAAATTGACATCTGGCCAGTTTGAGAACCCAAGCCTAACCTCTTTTCCTCCTTCAGAACTCATCTACCTAGTCAACCCTTCATTTTGCCTAAAAAACCTTGGAAAAACCCTTTTGCACCCTTAGACCCACTCAAAAGGCAAAAATACCTTGAAAACCCACTTTTCCGCTTTATCCTAAGTTCGGGATTAATGTGCGTTTGATACAAAAATACATTGAAAAACCATTGTTTTTGCATTTATCCAAAGTTTTGAGGTGCGCGCGATTTTGCAAATAAATTTCATGAAAAAACCCACTTTTCCTAAGTTTTTGTGATTAGCGCGCCTTTATAAAAATACATTAGAAAACCATGCAATTCGCGAATAATTCTAAAGGGTCCCGCCGGGCACAAATCCCATGGAAATAATATTTTAATGCCCGCCCGACGCCGTATCATCCGCACAGTTCATCGGCCCGTCGGCCGTCTGATCGGGTGCTTTTCATCCCACGGTTGACGTGGATATCGGACCGGCCTCGACGTCCGAAAGTTATCGTCCGATATCTGTCAGAGGCTGACGTCAGGCCTCGGCCACGTGTCACCCCCACTGTGTATCGGAGCCCCCTCTGACAGATTCCTTTCCGTATCAAAAGCGATGCGATATGATACCGCTGTGGTTTCCGGTTTTTTCGCCAATCCGCCTGCCAGCGTCATCGCCGCGTCACTGCCTGTGTCATCGCCGCGTCCGCGCGCCCTGTCCACCATTGCTCCACTTGTCCGCCACCTCACCACCCCCGTGGACCACTCATAAGCCGCCACATCACCTGATGATGTCATGCTGACATCATCCGACCCTGACCCACTCGATGATGTCATGCTGACGTCATCCGAAAAAGGCGCGAATGTCCCAAAAATCCATATTTTTGCCAATTTTTCGCGTTTTTTGCACTTTTTTCAAAAATTGTTGTTGCGCCTTCTGCATGCATTTTACGTCCAAAATTGCACCAACCTGCTCAAATCGACCTGGAGACCTTCGGCGCGCCTACCCACCTGCATTCGTGACCTGAACCGTCGAGTTTACCAGGTATTTATCCCTGCAAATCTTCTCTGAGCCTGGTTTTGTCTGCTATAGCTGAGAACTCACTTAAGACACTGAAAAACACATAATTCACCGGCAAAATTCCCTGCACCCAGTTCCCATTGAAAATTGAACGGTCGAAATTCACTAGTTGAGCCTGTTTAAACAAAACTTTCATTGAAACCTGCATTCTATTCGCGCAGTCGTGAACAGGAAACCTGGAACTTACACCTAATTATTGAGAAAGGTCTGTTAAAGACAAGTATTCACCTTCTCAAGTGACTATGTGCAGTATTTCAATTGCTGCAAGTTCGCCCTATCATCCTCTGTTTCTCAATTTACCTCTTTTGACCAAGCAATACTCTTTTTCTGTTGTCCAGCCTAGTAACTTCAGTTTACATACAAAGCAGAGTTCCTAAGTAACCATGGAGACTCCAGTAGCACCTGTGGCCCTCAATGTTGCCCCTTTGAATGCCCCTCAGAGAGAATTGGAGTGGCAGGATCTAGCAGACTTGGATTATCAAATCTCAGAGGACTCCCTAACACACAGCAAGTTCCACCTCCACCTGCTAAATGAATTAAAGGCCAAGCATGTAGATGGAACAGATATATTGGGTATTTGGGACTCCTTCCTCCCAATCTTCAAGCTTCCTCAGGTCAACAAATTCCCTGACCTAATTCACCTGTGTGTTGTATGTTATGATCCCACTCAGAGAGCTATGCTTGACCCTTCAGGCTCAGTTGTATTCTACATCACCCCTAAGGCCATCAGAGAGATGCTGCAATTCAAGACTGAGAAGAAATTGGTCCCCCTGTCTTTGTTGGATCTGATAAATCAAGGAGCTAGAATGCTGACAGATTCCCAGATCACAAAGCTGAACCAATTGTTTATTAACTCTGACACTATGCAATACCCTCCTATTTTTGCTGGTTACCTCAACCAATTGGGCGTAGACCTTGCATATATGATCAGTTCCATCCTGGGTTACAAATCAGTTGAATATATTGATGAAACTGTATTGGTGATGATGCTTATGTTTTCCCCTGGCAAAACTCGAATCTGTTATGACTATGCCACCTACATATCAGATAAGATGCATGAGCAGTTTATGAACCTGTCAAGAGAGAAGGTGTTTAGATACACCTCCTACATCTACCACTTAATTCTATACTATTAGCATGAGAAATTCTCCTTCATTGTGAAAAGAATGGATGCACAAGGTAATCCAAGGTCGGTAGTGTACTGGAGCTCAGTTTTTCATTGCAGAGCCTACTCTCCATACACTTACTATGAGTTTATGGACCTCTTCATCCACCCAGCCATGTCTCTGTTCCTGAGCTCGCCTCCTCCAAGACTGACAGACGAGATGCAGAGAATCCTTCAATTGTCCAAAGTGTACAGCATTGGGGATTGGTATTTTTACCAAAACTACACCGTTATCAGAATATATGGTTGTGAGTTACCCCCATACAAACTGCCCAAGTATGTGCCCATGAGACTATTTGCCCTTGAATACTTCAGGCAATTTGGGAATGCTGATATGATACACTTCTCAGGAAAGGGAAAGAAGGCACAGCTGAAAGTAAAAAACCAATTGGGCCACCTTGTTTTGAACAAAAGGGAGGAAGGCTGGAAAGAAGCTGATAGAAAGCTAGAAGGCCTTGGTCTAAAGACCAGTTTCCTCTAGAAACCCTATGACCCCAATCACTCCATATCATTAAGAAGGGTCAAATATAGGCCCTCTAGTTATGACCATGTAAGGTTGCCTCACATTGAACAATATGCAAATCAACCAAAATGGAAGAGAGGAACACTAGAGGAACCTATCACACAAGAAGAATTGAATGAGAGAGCAAGAAGAAATCTACTTAAATTGGCTGACTTGGAACTTCCTGCACAGGTATTCTCTCTGCCAAAGCCTCAAGCAGGAGCAGCTGCCTCATCTTCCACAGCACATCAGGAGGCAGTCCAAACTACAAGTCAAGCTCACAACAAAGGCAAGGAAAAAGAGATGGAACAAGAACAGGTACAGCAAGCACAGGTTCAACAACCTCAACAAGTACAACAGCCACAAAAGGAGCAGCCAGGGCAAGGAGAACAGACAGCAGAGGCCCCAATTGTCATAGAGCAGAAACCAAAACAAATGGCACCTCCCAGTCAAGACTCAAGAATTGATTCTTTTGTCCTCCAAACCCCACAAAGAGAGGACATCAGCAGGAAAAGGGATAGAGAGACTCCCCTTACCACCTCAACAACTCAAGGGGAGAAGAGGCAAAGGCTAAACCCTTTTTTAGAAGAAGAAATGCCAATAGGGCAAACTTCAAGTACAGGCCTGCCCAGCATGGAGGCCTCAGCAAGTTCCTTCCAACAAGAACAAGAGAGGGCAGCAGGAGGAGAAGTTAGCTCCTCAAGCCAATAAAGGGAAGGCGAGAGAAGCATCAAGCAGCAATTCAAGGATATCAAAAAGAGAAATGAACCCTTAAGGCTGCAATTATATAATCATTTATTAAAAATGGCTCCCACTAACCAGCAAAGACTCATGTCTGCCTATGATGCACATGAGGGTAAAATGATAATGAGCCATTTCACACCAGCCGTGCAGCAACCACAGTCAGCTGCCGATTATATCAGGACCAACCTTGAGGTCCTGGCCAAGGACATCCACCCAATGGATCAGATTGAATTGCACAAACAAACGGGTGAGATGGTGTATGCCACCTTGGCAGATAAGACATTGGTGAACTATAGGCTACAAAATAGCCTAAATAATACTACTGCACAACTTGAGTTGGAAAGAGCATCCTCTCAAGCAAAGGACAACAGGATCAAAGCTCTAGAAGACATCATAATAGAGCTTGGACATGATCCTAGGGATGTCAAGGCAGTGCAGGAGATTCTGAAGTTGAGGGATGCTGATATGGCAGCACTAAGGAAAATGATAAAAATCCCAGCAACTCTTCATCCTCAAACAGAAGAGATTGTCTAGCTCAGACAAGACAAGGATGCAGCTGCTATGCTGGTTACATTATATAAAGAGCTCATCCAGACATAAGAGAAGCTGCAGGAATCAGAGGCTATCCTTCATGCAGCATTGCAGCAAAAGGAGGCAGGATAAACTTCACAACCCCCTCCAGAAACAATTAATCTGGAGGAAGCTCCTCAAACCACTGCCCCTCCCAGTCAACAGACACAACAAGCAGCACCGTCCACCTCAGCACCAACAACAGAGCAGGCTGAAAGCCTTGACATGCAGAAGCTGAGAAATGAGATTCAAGCCTTGGAGTCTCAAATGTCAGAGTTGAATCAGGCCAAATACACTCTGGCCAAGATCAATGAGAAATATGACAAATCCAAGCAAAATGTGGCCGAAAGAGAAAGAGAGGTAAAGGCTCTCAAAAAGAGAATAAATGAGCTAGAGAAGGAGCTCACACTGGACAAGGTGACATCTGAGCTCAAAAGGATCCTATGGGCCAATATTGGCCAGTCCATCACAGACCAGTGGGAGTACATTGAGGTCATTCATGAGCAAATGGCGCTCATTGGAAAAGCACACAGAGAAATCCAAAGGGCAAGGGCATCTCTAGGTAGCATGCCTGAGATTGCCACCAGAATGATAAATGTGCTCAACTATAGGACAAGCTCCCAACTGATCAAAATGGGAATTGCCAACAAGACTGAGACCATTTCAATGGTCAAGAGGGTCCTGACACTAAGAAACCTGGTACAAACCCTGGAAAGAATAAGCCAGGATATGTAGGCAGATATCAATAAGTTCCAGGAAAGGTTCATGGCATTACAAAACAGAGGTCTTCCTAGCCTGACGGAGCCATTAGGAAGGCTACTCTCACATGAAAAATATGCCAAGAGAGTCAACACTTTTGTTGCCAATCAGATTGCAGAGACAGCAAGCACATCAGCAGAAACAGGGCCAGCAACAGGACAAACCCTTTTCAACAAGATGGAGAGCTTATTCTTCATTATGAATGAAATCAGTCACTTGTTTGATGAGCCTCCCCATTTTTACAAG
The DNA here is from genome assembly GCA_000404065.3 of Pinus taeda. Taxonomy (NCBI): domain Eukaryota; kingdom Viridiplantae; phylum Streptophyta; class Pinopsida; order Pinales; family Pinaceae; genus Pinus; species Pinus taeda. The sequence goes on along the minus strand of APFE030463256.1, from coordinate 56,965 downwards.
TATACAGAGGCAGATGAGACCATGGGGTCAATTTTGAGGCATCAATTGCCTACACAGGAAGTGTGGTATAATTTAATACAATTATTGTTAAACCAAAGCCAGTAATTATATTTTTCTTTTTTGAAAATATTTAAATTTTCATACACAGGAAAATAAGGATACATCAGCAAGTATGCAGAAAGAGGTTGAGCCAACTCAGCACAACTATTCGGCCACCACAGCAGCACTGGAAGTCACAGGTGACAGGGCTAAAAAGCTACAGAAGGACAGAGCTGCACAAACGCGTCACTCGGCAGTTATAACAAAGTGTTCAGCCGACTCAGTGAGCTCCAAAAGTCGAAATTTTCTGACAGGAGTAAAGAGCATTTATGTTGTATTAAAGGTTGTAATAACTTCTTATCTAAAATTTCTGTACGAGATAATGAAGATATTTTATCTCTCGGATGACTCAATGCCTGAGATATTTTGTGTGAAACACTTCTATATATTCCCCCTCGCATAAGTTAGCAGGGGTTGGACGTTGGATGTCGGAGATTGTTCATATCTATTCTAATGTTCTTTTACTGTAACTCTCAGAGAAGTAATACAAAAGATGATGGAATTTCAAAAGCTCTGTGTTGCTTGATGTTTTCTGGTGTTTAGCTGAAAGTTGCAGGATTCCTGCGTATCTCATGGCACAATAAGTCTTTCTTATAACTCTTTGTTATGTGTTTTGTTATCTTTCATATCTCTTTCATGTTTCCTGTGTCTTACAGTTAATAGCTAGGAAAAAGAATAGTTCCAGGATTTAATCAAAGATTACCCTGAACTCAATCTAAGCTATTCTAAATGTTTTTCTTCAAGTTATAGTAATAAAGGTGTAATTCTTAAATGCTACCCTTTCACACTATACCTTTCACAGTGATTATTATTTCAGGAATTCAAGTCTGCTCCTGAGGAATACATCTCTTTCTCACACCCCAGCTTAGTGGAAAATTCTTAATTGCTTTTCACTGGTTGTTTACATTCCACCATCATAAATTCAAGTTTGTTTCTTGAAATATCTAAATGGCCCTGTAACTCCAGCTGCTCAAACTAAAGATTTCAAGAAACCAGTAGCCACAGACTCCATTGTCCAATGGACTAACTTTATCTACAGATCTCCACTTTAAGTACAGAAAGACATCCTTCCAACCAAACACAAACCAAAAACCTATATTTCATAACTAGCCTAATATCTTCACAAAATAGAGACAAACCTTAAAGAGAGAGCCCTCTCTGATTACAGCTAGGCTAGAAGCTGTAGTCCAAAGACTGGTTAGTGGTTACCCCGACCGTATTCCCTTGGGAGTCATAGGGAACAACGTGGGTGTTAACACCACCAAAAGTTGTGTATGTCCTTTTGTGTTGTGTGTTCCTAGCCAAGTTGGGACTCCTTTTCAACCTGGAAATCACCTTCACCATTTTCTCCCCTTTTGTGTTAGAACCTCTCATACATCTTCCTTAAATCACTGCAGAAATGTTACACAACCTTTTTTCATTATCCTTATACTCCACTTTCATTGATCCTGGAGGACCTCTATAGTGAACCTACATGCTTACCCTTCATGAAGAGACTCCCATTATGTCCCTCTTAATGAGCAGAACAATTCTGTTTTGCACCATTTCCCACAAATCTTTTGTTTTTCCTAGTTTACAAGACCGGCACAAACCAACACTAATGACCTTTCTTCTCCTCGCACTGATATATAGGGATTATAACTGTCCCTAGTGCTGACTAGAGTGAATAAGCCTTGTTCCAGTCTCATCAATCTTCTTTTAGAAAAAAAATTAAATAACGAGCCGAAGCTTCTAGCTTTATAAGCTTTGTAACAGATGTCTAGTAAATGGTTTGGCCGAATGGAGTCGAGGATGTTAGTTTGGGCTCCTTTCCCCTATTAGGATGGAACTACCTCAAGAGATAAAACCTTCTCCCATGAAAAGAGGAACCCTCTCCCATCCATTCATGCTATATAAACCTACCTTTTTCCCAACCATAGTGTTAGTGTTAATGTTGGTGTGCTAGTGTTAAATAAGTTTGGAGTAATCAGCAAGTTATTCATAGTTGTAGCTCTCTAGTTGTGTGTGAGGGAGAAGCATGAATTTGGTTTACTGTGAATATTAAAGAGAAGAGCCTTAAAACTATCATTATTGAGGCCATCATGGAATGCTAATGAAAGTGTGTGGGAACTCAGATTTTTCAGAGGAGAATAGAAACGTCAAGACAACGGTTGTAATCTCTTCTTGATTTAATATATATGCAGCTATCGATTGATTTCCTACATAATGTGTCATCTCACATGCTTATGGCTTAATGATTCTCGACTTGTTAAGTAGGTTGAATTACAATTTTTCTATTATCACATTTGGTGTTTGTTGTTGTTTACTTGTTTCAGGTGTTCGAAGAAGGAAACAAGAGATAGCTGGAGAAAGCAAGAAATGTCATCACCAAACGAGATAAGATTACTAAAAGATGGGCCCTCTTAATTGGTTCTAACCTAAAGAAATCTTCCATATAATGTCTTTTTTGTAGCTAGACCCGCTATCGGGCTAGAGGAATTGTTTGTGTCCGCACTTAGAATTTTACTTCACCACAAATTGGTGACTTCACTGGGGAACCAATCCTTCTGTTTGTTTGTTTGGAATTTCATGGTTTTGTGTGAAATTTTCTAGTTGCGCCATTTTCCTTTAGTTCTATCTTCTTTTCATTGCTTACTACTCTAGGTTTGAAATTCATAGTAGCAAGTCTGGTCCCAACTTTTGAAATTTTTTATTTTTTTCTTTGCATCCTCACTCAACACGCTTATTCCACAGACAGTCACATCAATCAACATGATATGATAAGAAACAGCTGCGCTGACCCCTTCTCGTGCTTGTTGTTAGTTAGGTAGTCACACCAATGCCTATAAGTGAAGATTAGGGTTCACCCCAGATCTTGGCGAATGTGTCTTGTTCTCTTGATTTCTGCCTTATAATATTTTTAGACTGTCTTCTCCCTAACTGGAAAGAATATTTTCATTTGGTTTATTTTCTTGTTGATTTTCCATCTTTTTGCTTTATTTCTTAGGTCATTGGATGGTTTGTGGCCCTAGGGCATCTAGGTTTTCATCCATTCAGTTGATTCTGAACTCAGTGAGTCAAGTTGTTGGTGCATTTACTCCTTGCATTTCATTTATGGTCCCGTTATGGCTTTGATTTCCATTACACAAGTTTGAAAATTTTCATTTGCTTGTATAAACATCTCTTTTCCGACATAGATCACATTGCTTGTCTTGTTTTTGGTAAAGTCCTTATGTCATTAGTTTGAAATAGGTTCTCTTTTCGTGTTTTTCATTTTCTTGAGAATCGATTGTCTCAAAAATTTTCATTGGAGTTTTTTATGAGAAATTCATTTTTTCATTTCATGAAAAGTATAAAATTCTAGTTTGTAGCATCAATATGTTACGGTAGTTAGCATCATTGAAGACTAGGATTGCATTTGCATTTAGAAAGAAAATAATTCTCTTTACTTCTGAAAGGACTGTTTGAGTGTACTTGTTAGGAAATTAGGAATTGGAATGTATTCTTCATTAGTTTATTTTATCAAAAGGTGAAGTAGTGAAAAATAATTTTTCTTTTAGTTGCTTGGTTGTTTGTACTTGATTGTGTTTTCTACCCTCTCTAGTGTAGACAATTCATCGAATTGAAAGGGTCTTGTCCCTTTTAGCTGCACTTAGGGATTTTCGAGTCACATCGCTAAGGCCTAAAAACTGAGAAATGATTGAAAATAAACTTTGAAATGAACTCAATTAATCTAAGGCACATTTGAAACCTAACGATCACATCTAGAAGGTCTAGGCTAGAGACGTGTTGTAATGTCTTTAAACCTAGTAGCCGTTGTTAGCTTCGACAGTAGACGATGCTAGTACAGACTTGTGCTCCCTGTACTGTCGAGTATATAAAGGGAGATCCCTATAGGATGCAATCCTTTATCCATAGGAAGTTGAGTCAACCTCCTTGCAAACGTGACACACCAAACACAACATTCGGGGAGATTGTCTACATGTACTTCTCAATTTACCGGCAAGTATTCTACAGTTCACAGTTACTTGGTAATCCTTTTTACCTAGAGCATCCGGAGTAGTCATTTTATCTTTTTGACTCATTAAATGTAAAATATTATTTGAGCGTTTATCCTTTCGAGCTCGTTTCCAATCGAAAGTGATAGAGCCATCTTTGCTTGTTTCTTGACACTTAAAACATGGAAGAGCACCAGTTTATTTATGCATCTTAAAAAATTGTTGCCCACGATCTTATAACATCCTGCTACTATGTTTTAGAACAAATCGTAAGTTTTCCCTAAAGTACATTTTAAAGCCTTCAAATTTATCTTTCTTTTCCTATTAACTAAGACAAGGTCATCATGGCTAAACCATCTAGTTCACCTAGTTCCTCTTTCTCTCCTCCATATGAAAGATTGTCTGTGGAGCCTTTTTTTGAATTACCAGAGTCAGTCGAGGACCAAGGTGTTGAACTCAAAATCGTTCAGAGCACTCAACCTTTGTCATCTCATCCTACACCTAGGTCACCTGTTGATATTGGCCTCGAATCTCTTGATAATTCTTTCCAAACTCCTAAGAGTTCACTGACTATTGAAGTTTAGCTTGGAATGGTTATATATCCTCCAAATCCTTTCTTCAACCCTATTGTGATATCATCGCAACATCCGTACATTCCCTATGATCAGCTAGGTGTTCCTTTGGAATTATCTCCTCGTACATCTTCGATTGTTCATCGTCATTTTTCCTAGCTATGGAACCCAAAGGCATTGCATCAGTTACCCCTCCAGATCAATCAAAAGTTTCTACTCCACACACTGCTAAAGAGGAAGGACACAAATTTCCTCCTAAAGCTTTCCCTTATACGGGGAGTGTTCCCATCAGTGTGTATCGAGATTTTGCACCTAATTATGTGACTTTAGCACAATTGGTCTCACGTACACCTAGTGCCTCATCACTTTATCACAACCATGTCTAGGCATCTGGCGCCATGCCTAATATAGGTCCATTCATTACAAACTTGACCTCCCAATAGGCTGTTACCTCAGTTTTGGTGCAACGCATCATTATGAACCCTCTTGTCTAGTCCATCCTAGTCATCCGTCCAGTTCAACCAACAGTCTCAAGGCATGTTACTATCAGTTCATCGATACCTCTAGTAAGTGGACAAGATGTGCCACTGCCTTGGGGGCAGAATCTAAGTGTTTATATGATGTCATGAACCACCAATGTGAATATCTCATAAGCTCACATGGTTGGCATGAACCATCCTTCTTCCGATGTTATCTAAAACTGTGCTGGTCCTGTTGGATCAAGCAATGTCCAGTACCAATAGGTCTAAAATCTTGTTGGTCCATCTGGGTCAATTAATTTCCAGTATTAGCAACCTTATGAGGCTAAGGTTCAGTACTAAGATCCTTATGTTCCATATGGTCCTCAAGGAATGGTCAATACCCTTACGTCCTTCAGTCTGGACAATATGTTAAGCCTGGTCCATCCAATTTTCCAGGTTTGTAGTAACAGATGCAGTATGCTTCGAAAAACTGCCAACCTATGTCTGCATAGGGCCAACCTCTGCAGCCACAAAGTCAATCCTTGCTGCAACAAAGCTAACCTGGGAAGAAGCAACCCTTATATACATATCAACAGGGTCAACCCTTGTAGGGACAAGGTCAGAGTCAAGTTCTGGAGTAACAAGCCCAAAATCCCTATGTCCAAGGATAGCAAGCAAAAAATCCTTATTTCCAAGGATAGCAGGTCCAAAATCCTCTTTCTCAGGGATAGCAGGTTCAAAACCCATATGTTCAAGGACAATAGGTGCAATATCCATATGTCCAAGGTAAATAAGCTCAAAAACCTCTTAACCCATATGTTTCTTATCAGTAACCTATGGCTGGATAGTTCCAAGGTGTTCAAGGTCAAAATCCTCCCTACGACCAACGTAACCTATAGTGGGGACTGTGGAGATACTATAACAAGGGTCTCTTTCACCTCTAATTACCTCACATTAATATGTCAATCCGAGAACGTTTTGTTATTTCAAAGAGTGTCTCAGTCTGAGGCTATCATTTGACAGAGTAATGCTAGTAGCACAGTGTTTGAAAATACAAGAGTAAACGGATGCTTGTTTACATCTAACCACTTCAAGAGATTAAACCGCACATTTAGAAAACTAAGCAATTTATCAGTCAAGCATTTGGTAGCAATAACCCATCCCTTTGTAAACTGATGGAAAAGGAAACCAGAGAACAGATCGTGGATCTGGGAGCTGGACAGTAGATGTCAATGCTCACTATAGCCTGAGATCATTCTTCACACCAAAATAACAAATGACAAGAAATGAAACGACAGATAAGAAATGGAACAACAATTAAGAAATAGAACAACAACCCTGAAATGGAACAGCAAACCTGAAATGGAACAGTAGTTAAGAAATTGTAACGGAAACTAAGTCTAGCAAGCAGTAACACCTTAGTTTATAAGATCAAATGCACTAATCGTAATCTACAGGAATCAAGCGACAATCCTTCACTCTTAAGGGTGGATTGAGTAACATACCAAAATGGAACAGCACTGATTAATGATGAATTATAGAACAACGCTTGAAAACCATGTATACACACAACACACTTGAATAGTAATCTGATCAAGTTATCAATCTCAGTTAGAAAGAGTACGACTGCATTTCAAAATAGAACGGCATTGCTCATAGATCCAACAATCACAAAGAACATAACTTCCAAGATGAATTCCATAATGTTAATGAAAAAGTGCACAACACAAAGGCTCTGTAATTAAACAGCAACAATATTCTGTAAAGACTAGCAGTATTATATCAACACCTAGAGGAACAGTGATACGATGTGGAGTCAATACAATAGTTCTATCTTTAGAAACCTTAATAAATTAAACATAACAGAGCATATGATGTAAACTTACAAAATAAAATCAGATTACCAGATAACGTCGATAAGCAAACCATGCATAAACCAAACGTAATGGTACAGGATCAAGTGTCCTCCAAGGCCGGGCCCTTAGCCTCCAGGGGTACACCACTTGAAGTTATTACAGACTCAAAGATGAAATAATAACCAAGTTTGTATTAATGCATAAAGTGAAATTACAATAAATGAGTTCTTAATGAGACTCGATGATCAAAGTTTTGATCTTAAAGGAAATTACATAAAACATAACAACATCTCTCCCCCCAAGCTAACAGTTTTGCCCCTTTTATAAGGGTGAAGGCGAAGATATCTAAGTGTAGAAATAGATAAAACAGTGATCCCTCAGGATCAAGGATCCTAAGGGATTCGCCGAACCATTAGTCCTTAGTCATTTCTTTTCTTTCCTGTGCTGAGCCGATACCTCCACCTCCTTTCCAGGGCTGATTTGCTTTGTTTTTCTTTGCCTTGTTTGCATACAGTCTCCCGTCAAAGGGACAATGGTTAACCCATCCTTGTCCTTTCCTTTGGAATTACAACTTCTCGTTTTTCCTTCTGCCTGCACAAGGAAATGACAATTGTCAGTGTTTTCGTCTTGCATATTAATCTCACATGTTTTATTATGATTCCTTATGGTTTTCCGAGTTCACGATGCAAAAAGTTTGTAAGTTCTAATAAAAAGATGCTGAAATAATTACAAAAAGCATACCTTCTTTAGTACTCCACACACCCCCCTGCTTACCCTTTTTCATGCCCTCATGAAAACATTGTAGTTGATGTGTAAGGCAGTGAGTGAGTAGGTTGGAAATGGAATCTCATGTGAAGGCCTACAACCATGATGCATAACTAGGTATTCAAAGACATGGCCTGTCTGACCCTCAGGCATCTCATACAAGGCTTGGTATCTGGGTGCAGGGTCCCAAATAATTGGACTCCGGAACCTATATCCCAACCAGGATGGCCCTACCCTCAAAATGACTTTTCCATAGAGGTGTAAGCGGTTGGCAGCTAATTTAAAACTTTCATACTTAAATGGTTCCCTGAGCTGGATATTCGGATTAGAGATTTGATACCGAAATTTAGCCGCATCAATGGCAGGGTCTTTGATAGAGAAAAAGTATTTTAATCCCTGTCGAATGATTGTGTCATGCATGGGTCCTAACGCTTCAATTACACCTGGAGTCTTCATGAGGTTTCTACGTTTTCTCCACAACTGTACTAGATCCCTAGGCTCAGCTCTTATCCAAAAATCTAATCTGTTTTCTTGTCTTTGGAAAGCATTATAGGATTTAAGCCATTTAATTTAATTAACCCCAAATGAAATAAATGCATGTAATTGGATATCCCCAACAAAAGGGCTAGGGTTCAGCTTGTTCTCCTAGTCTAATACAAGGTTATGCAAATAAAACTCACATAGTAGTCTCTAAACTTTTACCCCGTAGTGCTTACAACAGTTTATAAAATCATCGATGGTGTTAATTTGTATGGGAGCACCTGCTTTAACAGCCTTTATTTTCAATTGCAAATATCGGTCCATTAAAAACAAGGCATAATTCTTAGTAGGGGCTCTACACGCTAGGACATCATTGTATAAAGAACATAAGGTATCCATCTGCTTGATAACTATATCTAACCTACGAGTTACCTTCGCGACTTTTTCTTCTTCCCTTCACCACCCTTCAAAGGCCTGGCTTTCGGATAGATTGACGTTCCTAAGCTATTGTTGTAGTTCTTTATACTTTTCTCAAGGGACCATTTGCTCTCTAAGCTTTTCTGCTGCTTGCTGAGCTTTCTTCAAACCCTTTCGTAGGGTTACCATTTTCGGATCTCTTTTCCATGCGGCAGTGGAGGCCGAGAGTTTTACCTTAATTTTCCTATTGCGTTGTTTTGAGTTCATGAATCTTATCACTCCTGAAGGTGGTGTCTCCATTTGAATTTCCTTATCACAGGTCAACATATCATCCATTTCTATCTTAACGTGGATATCAGTCCATTGTTGTTCCTTTTCCAAAGGAACAACAGTCTATTCCTCAGCATCACTTGGAATAGAAACCTGGCTTTCGACAGGGTTTTGAACAGCAGGATGGACTGTAGTCCTCCACCCCTTTTGTCTTGAGGGGTTTTGCTGGAGTGGTTGCATTTTTCCTTCCCAAAGTCCTTTTCACCCTTTTCCTTGCTTTTAGAGTCCTAATCTATTGGTGGAGCTGAACTGTTATATTTAGTAATCTCTGCCGTTCCTTTCGCAATTCCCTAATTTCCTCAATTTCCTTATAACGAACAGCAGGTTGTTCACTACAGCCTGGACTGTGACTAATTCCCTGATTTTCTCTCTGGGGTGTTTCTTCATTGCTCTGCTCTGGTTGTTTCAGGGCAAGAACCCTAACTGGTTCTATTATTTCTTGGGCGACCTCCTTTTCTGCCCCCGTTTCCTCCAGAATTTCTTCTGGCTAGGAACGGATTGTTCCTCTTTAGCATCTCCTGTCATATTTTCATCATGAACAGGTAGATTCTCTTCTTCTAACTCCTTTGCATGTGATTCTTCAGGTGAAATTTCCTCCTGATTTTTTTCTTCGCCATGGAGGTCTGATGGACTGGAAGGCTGGCCGTATTCGGCCATATTGGCCAAAACTTTGGCCAATCCATCTTCTCCCAATGCGTCCTGCAATGGGCTACCTTCCTACTATTCTGTTTCCACCTCCTGCTCAGATTGCTCAGCTTCTTCTTATTTTTCTCCTTCCTCTTCTTCCTGCATTCCTTTCTAATCGTCTTCCCTTTCTATTCGTGGGGGTTACTCATCTTCTATCTCTACCGGTTGGCTGGTGTTTTCTTGGGGCTTCTCCAGCCTCCCTCATAGCCGTGCTAGCCGAACTAATTTCCTTTTTTTTTCTGGACACTCAGGTGTACTGGTGGCATGTTTATGTTTTGGGGATGGTGTGGTCAATCCTCCATTTATCACGACAATTAGCTCTTCCCAGCTGCTCTGCTACTGGGTAATGCTATGGCTGACTATTAACCGAATAAAACCATGAAGACTAACAACTGAATCTACATGCTATGTCTTTTTTATGCTCTGTGCAACGTCATGAAGTAATGAATTCAAAAATGCAGGTAAATTTACAGAGCATTTTTTCTTTAGTACAACTAAGAGTTTAAGATGTCGTGGTCTTACCACGTCTTTTCTGCCTTCACAAGTGATGTAGCTTTGAATGGTATTCACCAATTCCCCCCATGGCTCTCCTAGTGCTGGTGGCAAAACCCCCTTTCCTCTAATTGTCAGGCTCTGGCCTTTGTCCTGGAAGATTTCTATAATCTTTTCCAATCTCTCCCTCTTTAACGTCCATACAGGTCCAGCGGTTGGCAGTCCCGAGACTTCTGCGATTATGTCATCGATGACTGCTATGCATCTCCCCCTCACTGTGGAGTGATCCTCTTGCAAGTTCTGCAAGAATTCAATTGCCACAATCTCGTTAGACTCCTGCAAGCGATTGAGATAAGTCAACCATCCTTCTCTTGCCAGGATTTCCCGGGCAGCAACAGAGATTGTTAACACTTGCGGTTCTCTCCAAATCGATCTTCCTCCCATGTTTATGGTTTCGCTGTAAACTCTTAATGGAACGGCAACTGTTCACGCTGTTAAAACACAAAGAGGCTAACAAATGCGAGACTCGCTCAAAATCTAATGCTGCTGAGTATATAATGGAAATGGTTTATGAACAGCAAGTCATGTAGAAAAAATAAAAAAATAGTATACTGTTGAGCCATGCTATACCCCAGTACACAGCTTCCCGAATAGTGATCTGACACGTAATCCAGGGAATGATGCAGTTAACCTCCCCCCCCCCCCCCGCAATGTGATAGGCCATCCCAACCGTCAAATAAAGGAGTGGCACCCATTCTGAAATAGAGTCCTTAAGGAACAGCGTATGGCAATATACCATGTTTACAAAAGTAGCAAATTACCCAAATCTAGGCGTAGAGTTGGGTCGCTTAATACGTAAGAGACTGCAGTGATATGATGTGAGGCTGGGGATAGGACATCTGCCGTGGATATAAAGTCTCATGTGGTTATTGTCAATTGTTCTGTCATGATTGGTGATAATATATATGCATGCGTTTTATGGTTTGGGAAATAATATATAATTGATTACTAAGGCATAAGAAACAGAAGGGTGCTAATAACTACCTGTTGGTGTAAATAATGTGACCTCAATACCATTAACAGTGCTCTGCTGCCGACAGGTGTCCATAACCTTGGAAAAGTTCTTTATTTCACCCATGGAACCATGATCCTTTGTGTATGCTTGGGAAATGTTGTGTGATGTCAAAATGTAGGCCATTATGCTGGCTTGGTGACCAGTTAGCCATAATGTCATTCACGAGGAAGGAGCGAAAAGTGGGTAGGCCAGCTAGTGATGAGACCTCATGTTCCAAGGGTTCTTTATTTGATATAACTTTTGGACCATAACCCTGGTGTGGTGGCCATAGTGGGAATGCCACTTCGCTTTCATCCTCATGATCATGGTAGGCTGGCTCTTGATGAGACCCCCTATCCTGCATTTGACAACTTATAAGTCATGTTTGCTCTTTTTTCTTTCTTTTTCATAAAGTACTTTCCCTATTTGTACACAAAGGGTGGTTCAACACTCCTTAAGAGTAGGAATGGTGGAAGAAGTCTTAACATCTCAATAGGAAGATATAAACCCTTTTCTCTTATTCCTGAATAATCAAAGAGGATTAAAAGGGACCAACATGATAAAGATAACCAATCACAGCAGAATTAGTAGAATAATGACAACAAAAGATAATGAATAAGCATGTCCTTCTTTCTGTCCTCTTAGCAATTCAGAGAAATTTCTTATAAAGATAGCGATTTATGATTCACTGATTCCAATATGTTGTGATTTTGTATCCATTGCATAAGTGCATCGCTGTATTCTAAAAGACTTGAAAGAACAAGAACAATAAGCATCCTTAATTTAGAACAAAAAAAGGAACAAGTTGTTTCAAAGGGAGAGCAAAAGAATGCAAGTGGTGTTTCTTTTGAAAAAAGGAAAGACAAAAGACCACAAATGTTGTTCCTTTGGAAAAGGAACAACAGAAAACGCAAATACCGTTCCTTTGGAAAAGGAACAGCAAAAATCGAAAACGTTGTTCTTTTTGGAAAATGAACAGCAAAAACACACAAATGTCGTTCCTTTTAAAAAGGAACAACAGAAATCAAAAACGCTATTCCTTTGGAAAAGGAACAACAAAGCACACCAATGTCATTTCTTTGGAAAAGGAACAACAGAAATCGAAAACATTGTTCCTTTGGAAAAGGAACAGCAAAACACACTAATGTCATTCCTTTGGAAAAGGAACAACATAAATAAAAAACATTATTCCTTTGGAAAAGGAATAGAAAAGCAAACAAATGCCATTCCTTTGGAAAAGGAACATCAGAAATCAAAAACGTTGTTCCTTTGGAAAAGGAACAACAAAACACACCAATTCCATTCCTTTGGAAAAGGAACAGCAGAAATAAAAAACGTTGATCCTTTGGAAAAGGAACAGCAAAGCAAACAAATGTCGATCCTTTGGAAAAGGAACAGAAGAAATTGTAAATGCTATTCCTTTGGAAAAGGAACAGCAAAGTAAACAAATGTCGTTCCTTTGGAAAAGGAACAACATAAATCGAAAATGATGTACCTTTGGAAAAGGAACAACAGATCACAAAAATGTTGTTCCTTTGAAAAAGGAACAACAGAACATAGAAATAAAGAAAATGAGCAAAATGATGGCTGATTCAAAGGGTGTTGTTCTTTTGAATAAGTAACAACCAAAAGAAAACGCTGTTCTTTTGAGAAAAAGAACAACAAAAATAGTAACAACAAAACGTTGATTCAAAAATATGTACAAAAATGATTCAACAAAAGAAAAGAAATTATGTACAAACTATAAAAAGAAATAAATTTCTTAATGAATTATAGGTGAGGAAGACTTCTCTCCCTCCCCCAAAATTTCCATATCAGAGTCTCGGCGTAGTTACTGGCAGAAGGACTCCTGAGTGAGTGGTTTGCAATAAAGACGAACTCGGTGGCCATTTTCCTTGAAGGCATATCCATAACCATCAATAATGATTAGAGTAAGGTTACCATTGTCATGTACCTTCTAGATTTCCTATGGTCCCGACCAACGAGTCTGGAGTTTCCCGGGGAAGTCCTGAAACCTGGAGTCGTACAAAAGAGCCCAGTCACCTTCGTGGAAGACTTTATTTTTAATGGGAGCATCATGCATTTAGCTCATTGTTGCTAGATCAGGGCAGTGTTTTGAAGTGCATAGAGCCTAATTTCATCCAGTTCATTGATTTACTATAATCGATTAATCTGTGCCTTGGTTAGATCTAAGCCAACTTCCTCTGTTGTTCGTAATGTTTGGATTTCGAATTCTATGGGGAAAATGGGTTGGTTTCCAAACACTAATTGATAAGGTGAGTAACCAGTGGTATTTCTCCATGTTGTTCTATAAGCCCATAGTGCTTCAGGTAGTCTGGCAGCCCAATCACGTCTATGTGACGCAATGGTTTTCGTTAGGATTGCTTCTATTATTTTATTGCTGCTTTCTACATGTCCATTTGCCTGTGGGTGGTATGGAGTAGTGATTTTATGCTGGACATGATAGTTGTTGAGTGTTGTAGCTATTCTGTTCCCAGCAAACTGTGGTCCACCATCTGTAATTATCTCTCTTGGAAGGCCATAATGTACAAATAGATGGAACAAGAACTGTATGACAGAGTCCTCTGTAGCTCTTGGCAATGTCTCTGCTTCAACCCACTTGGTGATGTATTCTGTTGCCACCAAAATATATGTTTTCTGGTTTGATGATGGGTTAATTGGTCCAACGAAATCAAAAGCCCATCACTCAAATGGTTCAATGAATAGTTGTGGTTTTATAGGCATCTCATTAGACTAACCCGGGCATCCTTCTCTCTGGCAACTGTCACAGGCTTGGACAAATTTCTTTGCATATTTGAAAATTGTGAACCAATAATACACTGTTTGCAGCACTTTATGTCCAGTTCTGCGATCGACGAAATATCCACCACATGGTCCGTCATGGCAGGATTTTAAAATGTCATATTTCATCTTCTCGAATGCATCTCCTGATATGCATGTCTGCCCCTATGTGGAACAAATAGCCCCCAATCCAAGAAAATTGAGTACTCCGTTGAACAATCTGTTTCCGCTCATTAGGGGTTAGATGCTTTGATAGTTTACCTACTGCTAGGTAATTGGCAACATCAGCATACCAAGGTGTTTGAACAGCCACAACAAATAGATGCTCATCGGGAAATTGATCTTCAATTGTTGCTGCATCGATTAGCTTTGGCATTCTTGAGAGAAAATCGGCTACAATATTTTCTTTTCCAGGTCAATCCTTGATTGTAATATCAAATTCCCACAATAAAATCAACCATCTAGTTATTCTACCATTTGTGATAGGTTTGTTTGCTAAACATTTTATGGCAGAATGATCTGTAAACAAGATAACAAGATATCTAGTAATGTAATGTCTAAACTTATTGATAACATGTATTACAGCCAGAAATTCTTTTTTAGTAACAGTGTAGTTTAATTCAGCAGGGGATAAATTTTTGCTGATGTAATAAATTGCATATGGTTTTCTATCCTCTTCCTACCCAAGGACTGCTCCAATGGTTGTATCCGAGGCATCATATGATATCTGAAATGGTAAATCCCAATTTGGTCCTCGAAGGACTGGGGCTGTGGATACGAGCTTCTTCAGATCCTTGAAAGCACGTTCACATTTTTCTGTCCAAAGAAAATCAACATTACCAATTAGTGCATACAAAGGTGCAGCAATATGCGAATAATGTTCTATAAAACTCTTGTAATAACCAGAAAATCCAAGAAAACTATGTACCTCCATTTGAGTGGTAGGAGTGGGAATAATCAAAAGTATTTGGATTTTCCCTAGGTCTACCTGAATGTCAGCTGCTGAAATATAGTGTGCTAGGATAAGTCCTTCCATCATCATCATATAACATTTTTCATGGCTTAAACAAAGCCTAGTAGAAATGCAGCGTTGTAGGACTTTTTCTAGTGTATCCAGTGCTGGACTGAAATCATCTCCATATGGTGTAAAGTCATCCATGTATACTTCAAGTCTTTCATTCATTAAGTCTGCAAAAATGTAGAGGATAGCCCTTTGGAATGTGGTAGGAGCATTGCATAAGCCAAAAGGTAGAACTTGGTAGGAAAATGTTCCCCAAGGACAAGTAAAAGTAGTTTTGTCTTGGTCTTCATGGCAAATCTGAATCTGATTGTATCCACTGAAGCCATCGAGGAAAGAAAAGAATTTCTTTCCTGCCAAAGTGTCTAATACTTGGTCGATGAATGGGAGAGGGAAGTGGTCTCTTTGTGTTGCTTTATTTAGCTCTCTGTAGTCCACACAGATTCTCCATTTCCCATTCTTTTTTGGTACCACCACAAGCGGAGAGACCCATTTACTATCCGAGATAGGATAAATGAAATTGACATCTAAAATTTTTGAAGTTCAGTTTTGACCACATCTTTTAGATGGGGATTTAGTCTCCTCTGAGGCTGTCGAACATGTCTCACATCTTTTTCTATGTAAATGTGGTGTGTACATAACTGGGGGTCAATTCCTTTCATATCAGGGTAGTCCCATGCAAATGCTTCTTTATATTTCCTTAACACATGGATGAGCTTCATTTCTTGTTCGGATGTGAGGTTGGCATTAATGTTTCAGGTTTTTCTTGGTTCAATTTCCACAATTTTACTATTTGCAACAGAGGTAACAAGTATTGTACGATCATGTGTATCTTTAAGAGGATCTTCTTCTAGTTCACTATAAAATGCTGCTTTTATCATGTGACATTGTGTGCGGGATGTGAGTTCAGTTCGACTAATGAAATTATTAATGGCATCGTCTTCTCTTTGTTCTTTGAAATCTAGTGCCTCTTGTATAGTTAATGGAGATCTAATGTTATCAGTAAGGTATGATACAGGGTGCCTATTAGTTTTGACTATTGTGACACTTGGCTACGCTGGAGGATATAGAACTAAGTTCTTGATATCTGCTCCTCTGGTTATGATCATATTTCCTTGCCGACTGCCAATATAGGCATTGGCAGTGGCAAGCCAAGGTATAGCTAAAATCAATGGATGTCCATGAAGTTGGGTTTTGGGATTTATTATCAGAAAATCGGTTGGATATTCCCAGGAGTCAATAGAGACCAGGACATCATGCAATGTGCCCTCTCGCCTAACCACATATTGGTCAGCCAATTCTAGCAAGGTAGACGTGGGTTCTACAGGTGTAATGCCTAGCTTTTGGCAAGTATTTGTTGTTAAGATATTGATTGGAGCTCCTAGATCAACTAAGGCATTGGAAAGGGTCTGACCATAAATTTGCACAGTTACTATTGGATTTCCTAGGTCTTCGTATTTAATGGGTGTTTCTTTTCCTGATAATATGTCAGATAGAGTGCCGACTACTTGGACTCTTGGATTATTTGTTATATTCCTCCTTGGTTTCTTTATGCACAGTTCTTTGATAGTTTTTGCGTATATCGGAATGTCTTGAATGGCTTGGAGGAATGGAATTTTTATGTACAAATTTTGTAATTCTCCTAGAATGTCAAAATCAGGATATTGTATAGGTCGAGGTATGACTAATCGTTATGGGAACGGGGGAGAGGATGTGGTTGCTTGATTATGAGTTTGTTGTTTATTCACGTCCTCTTCTTGTGACAGATGTTCTCTGGGTAACTGATTTTCAACGTGAATTGTCTTATCTCCCTCGGTTTCAATAATACGACCAGATCTTAACTGAAGATCATTACACTTTCTCAGATCGGCTCTTATTTCTGGTGTTTCTATGATTTGGAAAGATTGGACCGGTCTGTTATTTGGATTGGAGTTGGGTTGGGCTGGGAGTTGCGGTCTCAGATTAGACTGGAGATTTTGTTGTAAGCCTAGCAGTGTAGGTTGAGGGAGCAGAATGGTTCCTACTGGCTGATGCATTGGTCTCTACCAGTTTGTCTGCCATGCTAAACTTTGTGAAGTAGGGGGAGTCCATTGTGGTGGGTATGCGTTACTTTGCCAATATGGTGAGGTATAAGGAAGATTCGGCCAACCAGATTGGCTTGCCTGATTCAGCCACAGGGTTGAGGAAGGAAACGACTGTGGTGACCAGTTTGGAAATGAGGATTGAAATTGACTTTGCCACATATTATATTGTTGAGCATTATACTGTGGAGTCTGTTGGATACCTATACCAATAGGTTTCATATTTCATGATTGGCAAATTCAAATGCCAAATATGCTCTGCTGACACAAAGATCCCATATTTCCAAGGAAAGGCGAGGTGTGTACATGCCTTCAGGTTTATTAAATTTTTATGGATGGTCCAACAGTCTAATCTGGATCATGCCATGTTTCAATTTTCTGTTGTAGAATAGAGAAAGAAGTCTGTCCAAACAGCTTAAGCTTGGCAGATGACTAGCTAGGTAGAGAAATAAAGGTGCCCAACTGCTTAATCTGGGGCCTTGGAAGAAATAAGGGTAGATATTAGATAGGAGGGCAGTCAAAATAAAAGAGCAAGATCAGGGTCTCCTAGTTCGAGTGCACCCACTTTAATGAAGGAAAAATGTTAGGATTACTAGGATGGGTAAGTAGTGCAAGGTTGCAGAAATGGAGAGCTAGCACCAATTGGCCAATTAAGTGCAAAAACTTATGCCACTCAAGGTGTGGGCATCAAAGAAAAAGAATGGAGGACAAGCACTGGAAGCATGTCTAACTTCCCCAAGTTTCCCCCAAAAATTCTGTTGGATACCTATACTAATAGGTTTCATCTTTCATGATTGGCAAATTCAAGTGCCAAATATGCTTTGCTTTGCTGCTACAAAGATCCCATATTTTCCAAGAGAGATAAGGTGTGTCTATATCTTGATAAGGACTCTATTTTGATGGATGACCCAACAGTCTAATCTGGATCATGCCATGTTTTCAATTTATGTTGTAGAATAGAGGAAGAAATCTGTCCAAACTATTTAATCTTGGCAGATCAGTAGTTAGGCAGAGAAACTAAGGTTCCCAACTGCTTAATCTGGGGCCTTGGAAGAAATAAGGGTAGTGCTAGATAGGAAATGAAAGCAAAAATCCAATGGAAAAGAAAAGGCACACAAGGGGTTTGCAAGTTCAAGTGCACCCTCCAAGAAGAAACAAAAAATGCTAGGCTAAATAGTTGGGTAGGTAGATGGGGTTGCAGAAATGGTGTTCCTTCCAAGATGTACTGTGCTAACCAAGTACAAGCAAAGCAACATAGTGAAGCATGTCTAACTTCCCTTTTTCCCTTTCCTTACCACTCATTACTAACATCCCTTCACCAGGTGTGTTCATAAGGGAGACTCAAGGTTTTATGTTGGTTCTTATGGCCTTTAAAAGCCACATTTCTTGTACAAAAATCTTTTCATTTTGATCTACTCTTTAAACTAAGTTGTCTCCAAGAAAACCTAATGATACCACTCTTCATTCACCTTCTCCCTCCATATTAACCTCTAACTCTATTATCTAGCTCCCTATGCTTCACCTTCCCTACTATTATAACACCATGGTGTATAAACTCTAAACAATGCATAAATATCCCCTCCTTCGCATTATAGCCATAAGTTTCACTACTAGGGCATTGGATTAACACCTGGTTAAGCTCAAGAACCCAAGCCTAACCCCTTTTCTCTATCAGATCTTGTCTACCTAGCCAACTCTCCATTTTTGCCTAAAAACCCTTGAAGGAACCCTTTTGTGCACCCTTATACCCACTAGAAGGCAAAAATACGATGAAATTCACTTTCCCCGCCTTATCCTAAGGTCGGGAGCCTTTATGCACCTTTCTCATGAAATTTAATTAAAACCCGCCTATCCTAAAGTTTTTTCTTTGATATGTTTTATGCGAAAATTTCATGAAAAACCTTTGTTTCCGCCTTATTCTAAAGTCGTCGGGTATATTTGATTTTTTACAAAAGAAACATTGAAAAACCATTGAAAATCGTTGATAACCCAAAGGGTCCCGCCGGGTGCGGTTACCAATACATATTATTATTTTAAGCTGCCGGTTGACTTTATCCGTCGTGTAGCTTGCTGGCCTGATATCTGTCTGATCGAGCCTTTCCAGATCTACGGTTGTCAGGGATTTCGGCGGGCCCGATGTTCGATAGATAACCGCTGTTGACCATATCTTCCGCACATATTCCCTTCCCGATAGCCGTCAGATCGCGCGCCTTAAATCCAACGGTTGTCGTGGATTTCGGAGGGGCCCCGATGTCCGACAGATATCGTCCGATATCTGTCCGACTGTGATGTCACGCGGATCCACGCATCACTCCCAAATTCCATCGGAGCCCCCTCTAACAGATTCCTTGCCGTATAGGAGGGGGCCTGATATGAAGACACCTGTCCGCCTGCGTCACCCTCCCTGTTGTCCATTATGTCAGCGCCACGACTGCGCACCCTGTCCTCCATTCGTCCACCTGGCCGCCACCTCACCGCCCCCATGGACCGGTCTCAGGCCGCCATGTCACCCGATGACGTCCTACTGACGTCATCCGACCCGGACCCACTTGCTGACGTCATGCTGACGTCATTTAAAAAAAGCACGCCAATAAGCCAAAAAATCCATATTTTGCCAAATTTACGTGTTTTTTTGCACTTTTTTTATAAAAACACTTCTGCACTCTCTGCATGCGCCTTACGACAAACAATTTGCCAACTGATTCCAGGCCAACCACAGAGGTTCAGAGCGTGCACCCAACTGCTGTTCCGACCTGAGCAATCTGTTAAACAGGTATTTGTCCGTGAAACCTCCTTGCAACCTGGTTTATTCTCTGTAAATGCTAAAAAACACTTGAACACGGCGGAAGCTTAAGAAATTACCATAAAACCAAATGTACCCAGCTCCCCCTTGAAGAATTAACGGTCAAATTTCACTAGCAGAGCCATTTCGCACTGAATTTTTAGTAAAAACCCTTCTCCGTTCACGCAGTCGTGAACCGGAGCCCATAACTTGCTCATAATTATCAAAGAGAGTTCTGCTAAACACGGTAAATAGCCTTCTCAGGGAGCCAAATAGTATCCCAATTGCTATAGACCTACCAACATTCTGCAAAATCTTCCTTGCTCAGGCAGCGCCTTTCTTATCTGTCAAGCAGCATTCAACAAACATGTAGACCTCAGAAGTGCCAGTAGCCCTGAATGTTGCTCCTCTAAATGCCCCCCAGAGAGAGCTAGAGTGGCAAGATTTGGCAGACCTAGACTACCAAATCTCTGAAGACTCCTTATCAAAATGCAAGTTCCATATTCATCTGCTAAATGAACTTAAAACCAAGCATAAGGAGGGGACAGACATTTTAGGTATTTGGGAGTCCTCCCTCCCAATTTTCAAGCTCCCTCAGGTCAACCAGTTCCCTGACCTAATTCACTTGTGTGCTGTCTGCTATGATCCCATGAGGAGGGCAGTGCTTGACCCTACAGGTGCAGTAGTTTTCTACATGACCCCTGAGGCCATCAGGGAAATGCTACAGTTCAAGACACAGAAAAAATTGGTTCCTTTGTCCCTAAGGGACCTGATCAATCAAGGAGCCAAGATATTGGCAGAAGCATAGATCCTGAAGCTAAATCAACTATTCATCACAAACTCTGACACAGTGCTGCACCCTCCCATTTTTTATGGCTACCTCAATCAACTGGGGGTAGACCTGGCATACATGATTAGCTCAGTTTTGGGATACAAATCACTAGAGTTTATTGATGAGACTGTATTAGTGATGATGACAATGTTTTCCCCTGACAAGACTCCTGTCTGCTATGATTATGCTACATACATTTCAGACAAGATGCATGAGCAATTTTTGAACTTGTCCAGGGAGAGAGTGTTCAGATACACCTCGTACATTTACCACCTCAACCTGTACTACCAACATGAGAAGTTCTCTTTTGAGATCAAGAGAACTGATGCAGCAGGCAATCCAAGGTCAGTGGTCTACTGGACCTCAGTCTTTCACCTCCTCACATACTCTCCATACACATATTCTGAGTTCATAGACCTCTTCATCCATCCAGCTATGTCTCTGTTCTTAACTTCACCCCCTCCAAGACTGACTAATGAGATGCAGAGGATTCTGCAACTATCTAGTGCATACAGCATAGGGGATTGGTACTTTTACCAACACTATACTGTGATCAGAATATATGGGTGTGAGTTGCGCCCATACAGATTGCCCAGGTATGTGCCTATGAGACTGTTTGCCTTAGAATATTTCAGGCAATTTGGCAATGCCGATATGGTGCACTTTGCAGGCAGGGGCAAGAAGGCGTAGCTTAAAGTAAGAAATCAACTGGGCCACGTTGTCTTAAACAAAAGGGAAGGCTAGAAAGAGGCTGACAAACGATTAGAAGGCCTTGGCCTAAAACAAATCTTTCTGTGGAAGCCCTATGACCCTAACAATTCCATATCCTTGAAAAGGCAGAAATACAAGCTCTCCAGCTATGAGCATGTGAGCATGCTCCACATTCAAAGACATGCCAACCAACCAAAATGGAGAAGAAACACACTGGAAGAGCCTATCACTCAGGAAGAACTAGTTGAATGAGCTAGAAGACATTTATTAAAAATGGCTGACTTAGAATCTCCTTCTCAGGTACTTACTCTGCCAAAGCCTCAAGCAGGAGCAGCTGCTTCATCTTCTGCAACACAGCAAGGGGTAGTGCAAACCACAGAGCAAGAGCAAAGCAAGGGCAAGGAGAAGATTATGGAAGGGCAACAACCCCAATAGGAACAGCAGCAAAAAGACCAACAAGGTCAGGGGAAACAATCAGCAGAGGCCCAAATGGCCACCCAAGAACAGACAGCACCAATGGTGCCTCCAAGGCAGGATTCCAGGGTTGATTCCTCCGTCCTCCAAACCCCTCAAAGGGAGGATGTAAGCAGAAAAAGAGAAAGGGAGACTCCCCTGACTAGATCGCCAGAGAAGAGACAAAGGTTAAATCCCTTCTCAGAGGAGGAAATGCCAAGCATGGAGGCATCAGCCAGCTCCTTACACCAGGAGCAAGACAGGGCAGCATTAGGAGAAGTGAGCTCCTCAGCACAGAGGAAGGGAGGAGAAACAAGCATCAAACAACAGTTCATAGACATCAAGAGGAGGAGTGAACCAATAAAAATTCAACTCTACAATCACCTGCTGAACATGGCTCCTACAAACCAACAAAGGCTCATGTCTGCCTTTGATGCGCAGGAGGGGAAAATGACAATGAGCCACTTCACTCCAATAGTGCAGCAACCTCAATCAGCTGCAGATTATATTAGGACCAATTTGGAGGTCCTAGCAAAAGACATCCACCCAATGGATCGGATTGAGCTCCATAAACAGACGGGTGAGATGGTCTATGCCACCTTGGCTGATAAAACCTTGGTCAACTATAGGCTGCAAAATAGCCTGAACAATACTGCTGCACAGCTTGAGTTGGAAAAGGCTTCATCTCAAGCTAAGGATAACAGGATCAAAGCCTTGGAGGAGATTATAATAGAGTTTGGGCATGATCCCAATGATGTTAAGGTTGTGCAAGAGGTCCTGAGGTTAAGGGATGATGATATGGTAGCAATAAAAAAGAAATTGAAAATCCCACCAACTCTTCACCCACAAATGGATGAGGTTGCCCAGCAGAGGCAAGAAAAGGATGCAGCTTCCCTACTAATGACATTATACAAGGAGCTCATTCAAATGCAAGAAAAGCTGCAGGAGTCAGAGACCACATTGGAAGCAGCATTGCAGCAGAAGGAGGCAGGGAAAACCTCAAAGCCACCCCCAGAAACAATAAACCTTGAGGAAACCCCTCAAGACACTGCCCCTCCGAGCCAACAAGTGCAGCAAGAAGCCCCAGATACCTCAGTACCAACCACCTCAGCACCAACAACAGAGCAGGCTGAAAGCCTGGACATGCAGAAGCTGAGGAAAGAAATACAGGTACTGGAGTCCCAGATGTCTGAGCTGAGCCAAGACCAGGACAAACTGGCAAAAATAAATGAAAAGTATGATAAATCAAAACAAAATGTGGCAAAAAGAGAGAGGGAGGTAAAGGCCCTCAAGAAGAGGATTGCTGAGCTAGAAAAAAAGCTCACATTGGATAAAGTCACAGCAGAGCTTAAGAGGGTCATCTGGGGCAACATTGGCCAGTCTATAACAAACCAATGGGAATATATTAAGGCCATATATGAACAAGTAGCACTCATTGGAAGAGCACGTAAAGAAATACAGAGGGCAAGGGCATCTCTAGGCAGCATGCCTGAGATTGCCACTAGGATGATAGATGTGCTGAACTACAGGACAAGCTCCCAGCTGGTAAGAATGGGGATTGGAAATAGGACAGAGACCATGTCCCTAATCAAAAAGGTCCTGACATTGAGAAACCTGATTCAGACCCTGGAAAGAAGAACCCAGGACATGCAAGCTGATATTAATAAATTTCAGAACAGGTTTATGGCTTTACAGAACAGGGGGCTCCCTAGCCCATTGGATCCATCAGGAAAATTACTCTCCCATGAGAAATATGTCAAGAGAGTAAGCAATTTT
>APFE030463256.1:0-27284 GCA_000404065.3 Pinus taeda | reverse complement strand
CAACATTCTTCAAACCCGGCAACAAATTCCTTGAGTGAAGAATCTTCATCCCTTTTCACTCATGTGTCCAAGCCTATGATGCCATAATGCTGCATCTGCTCCTTTGGAAGTTAAAGCATTAACAGAGTTAGAAATACCATTGCATAAATACAATGTACCAACCTTTTCGCCTTTTGCTATTACCAGGGCTCCTTTGGTGACATTCCAAGCTTTATCTGTGAAAGTTGTCACACAACCTTCACCGCCTAACTACCCTAAATCAGATTTTTCTTCAGATCTGGAACATGCCTTACCTCCTTTAGTAGCCATTGGTTTCCATTCTATTGTTTTACAAGAACCTTACCCATTCCAACAATTTTACAGGGTTTATTATCACCCAAATGGGCTTGTCCAAAATCTCCTTGAACGTAGTCATGAAAATATTTCTTATCAGGTGTGGCATGGAATGAGACCCCTGAATCTACCACCCAGGAATCAGTAATATTTTTGAAAGAAAGAATCAAAGCATCTTGTAACACCTCACTTGTCACATTTGCTTCATGATTATTTTCTTGTTGTGCATCTCCTTCTCTTCCCTTCCGAGATCTACAGTCTTTCTTTAGGTGTCCTTTATTTCTGCATTTCCAGCTGACTATCCCCGATCTAGACTTGGATCTTCCTTTCCTTTATTTACTGCGATATCCTGAGTTCTTTCCTCTTTCCATTTTTCTTCCCCTAGACTCTGCACTCAAAGCATTACCTGATGTCTCAACGGAGCTTTTCCATTGCATTTCCTCGCTAAGGATAGCACCAACAACATCATCAAACTTTAAAGTACTAGATCCAAAAAATAGAGTTACTAATGGCCATTACTAAACCATTCCAACTTTCTGGCAGTGAGCACAAGAATAACAGATCTCTAACTTCATCATCAAAGTTTACCCCTACAGAACTTAACTGACTTGTAACAGTATTAAAATCATTTAAATAGTTTGCAACAGATCCACCTTCCAACATCTTCATATTAAATAAATGCTTCATAAGAAATACCATATTTGAGGCCGAGGGTTTTTCATATAGTTTCGCCAATGCCTTAATCAAACCCTCTGTCGTTGTTTCCTTCAAAATGTTGAAGGCGATTGACGCTACGAGACACAACTGTACTGTTCCAAGTGCCTTTCTTTCGAGAAGGTTCCATTCTTCATCTGTCATACCCATTGGCATCTTTGTTTTTCCACCCAATGGTAGGTACAGATCTTTCTGATACAGATAATCTTCCATCTGCATCTTCCACAGCGAGAAGTTTTGGCAGTTAAATTTCTCGACCCTAAACTTACCATCTTCCGCCATTGCCCCTACTCGAACGAGGAACCCTTCTTTCCTGCAAGCTTATCATCCAAATAGACCTTCGGCTCTGATACCAGTTGTTAGAAAATTATATATTACGAAGCAATGGAACACATAAAATATTGCAGAAATATAAACACAGAAAATGCATAAAACAAGAGAGACACAGATATACGTGGTTCACCCAGTTTCGGCTATGTCCACGGAGAAACAACCAGTCCTTCCTTTTATATTATCTAGCAAACTGAAGAGATACAACCTGCAGTAGATCCATTGTAACACCCTCTTCGCTCTCAATCTCTTCTCTCTTTCTCACTCAGAATACAAATCTACGTAGATGCAATACAATTCCCTCATATATAGTGAGGGGTTGCCTTCTAGGTCAAAAAACCCTAAATTAAACATAACTTCTATCGTCAGATCTCCGCCTAATGAACAGCCCAAATTGACTAGAAATTACTATACTTTTACAAGGAAATTTTACATCTATTCTTAGATTCAGGGACGCTGCCCCTGAAAACCCCCCGCCAAGGGGGGGGCTCCACAAAGGTCGCAGCCACCCCCCCCCCCCCCACCCCCCCCCCGAGACCCCCCTGCAGTGAATATTTTACGGGCGGAGTTGCTGCCCCATTTCAAACTAGGGTCCAATGTGGTGATACCTTTAAATACAGAGGATAATCAGGCTCCACACCCAACATGAACAAATGTGGAATGCATGTAGTCAAGAAGAAGCCAGGATATTGATGGTAAATATCAAGAAGGAGGATGAAGAAGAAAACATCTTGAATGCTTATTTTTCTCATCATGAGAATAAGGGAACCTTCAATAAGTTCAAAGGACCAAAGAAGAAAATGGACCTATCCAAGGTTGAATGTTACAATTTCCACAAGGTAGGACATTACAAGAGTCATTATCCTAAGAATACAAGAAATAAGAAGAGAAATAGGGATCAAGCAAATGTCACTCATGAAGCTCCATCTAAGAAGAATAATACTGAAGAAGAAATGGAATACAAGGACTTATACTACTAAGTCCTCCCTTTCACATTTCATCCCTTGGTCTTCTATTCTAAGTTTTGAAATTCCTTTATGTTTTGATTTCTAAAAATTTGTAGGTCTAACATGTTGTGTTAAGACATTTTTGAATTATCTTTATAGGTTGTAGGCATCCCTCAAAGATTGGATTAAGAGGGAACCTCCAACATTTACAAAAAGATGAGTATTTTATTCCTTGTCAACTCTTTTTTTGTTTAGTTTCTCTCTAATATCAATATATGTATGTATTATATGCTAATAACCTTTCTCTTTATATTTTTCCTTAGCTAGGAAAGCTTGCTAATTGCTCTAGGTTATGAAGGAGACTTCAAAGAATAGACTTGAAGAATGGAAGAAGTTATAGTGAAAATAAGCCCTTCAAGAATTGATGTCCTACAAGGTTTGTTAAGAAACAACTTAAGGTATGTCTTAGACTATAAGCTTTGTTATAAAGTTCTCTTCATATATAAGGTATAGTCATTCTCTTTTAAATTTACTTTAGATTACTAACATTGTTATTCCTAGGGTTTTGAATCATAAGATATTATTGTTAGGGTGATTAATAATTAGATTAAATATACCCTCATTACATTATAGTTCTTATGGAACCCTAAACGGTTTTCTATAAAATCCTAACCTAAGGGTGTGTCAATATTGAATATGAAACCCTAGTCTACTTAGGGTGGATGATGAAGTCTAGAAATCATATTTTCTTGATGTTTAGAGTTTTTGTATTGTTATAATAGAAACCCTAGTTATTTAGTGCTTTTTGTTAATGTAATGAAACTCTGGATCCTTAGAGTTTGATAAGTTAGGGTTTATAATAAAAACCCTTGTGACATCTATAGTAAGATTCTAGGCATAAAACCTTAGGTGTGTATTCGTCTGTTTGATTGAAACCCTAGTCTTGTCAAAATTTGTTATATGTTTAACTTTAATGTATGTGTCTTAGTATTACCTAGTAGATAGTGTTGTGATTCATTATTGCATGATTATAAAATCCTATATATGTATACATGTTGACCTATTTGTCGTTGCTCATGTTTTAGTCCATGAATTCTAGAGTTTGTAACAATTCCTAGTAAAGATTGATAACCTAGGAGTTGATGATATTATTAATATGTTTTAGTTTTGATATCTAGGGTTTGCAACCTTCCCTAGTAGAATCAAACATAGTAGAGTTGTTATTTGATTAAATTGATAATATCTAAAGGCTTTGTGTCACAAATGTGGAATGTAAGGTTTGCAAGAGTAAGAATATGTTATCTTGATTGATTTTATTTAAGTCTTAACAATAATCCTAACAAAAGGTTAAAATATGTTTCTCTTATTGAACCTAACTAGGTTTAGGTATCATATTTCTAAAGTTTGAAGGTTTTAATGCTTCCATTATAATGACTTGATATTTAGTATAGTTAACTTCATGATTTTGTATATTTGTATTGTAGGTACACAATATTCAAGATATGAAGACATTCATATAAGCATGATGAATGAAGATAACCTTGACATTGTAAGAAGGAATGGAGCCATGAAAAATAATTCAATGTATGGAAGAAGGAAGTGGTTAATCTCCCTATGTTGAGAGTGAGTCTGGATAGAAGAAAGGGTATATCTCCCTAGTTGAGAGGGAAGGCATATTATGAAAATAAATACTTTGAAGTAAGAAAAATTATTATCGATAAATGTTTGTGATTCATGAAGTTGAAAGAAAAATACTTGAGTATTGCTAAGGCTATATTTGGTGTTGTTGAAGAAATGGTAGAAGAAAGCTTTTGACAATATGTATTTAGATAACTTGTTGATGATATAAGCAACATTCATACCTTGAAGGTTTAAGTTTACTTGTTTGTATGTTGGGAATTTTATTATTGATTGGGTTTGTGATTGTATAGGTAAATATATCCACAAGAAAGTTGAAACAGTTTAGAAGCATGCTTGACAAATGGCATATATAGTTTATTAGGGGGAGTTGAACCATCTAATGGTGGATGCTTGGGAGGACATTTGATCGGCATGTGTGTTAATGTCTAGATCCCAGAGAGGGAGGGTGGTGTTAGTATTGGAGCTCTAACCTTGGATACACACTCAGATCATTGGTTTGATGCTTAGTTAGTAAGCTTGATGGTACCTAGACTAGCTGAAAGCTTTATTCCATCTTAGTCCCACCTAGATAGATAGCCCTGGTCAGGTAACTAGTCTATGTCACTGAGTGTGCATGAACTCTTCATGGTTATTTTTGGAGATTTTCCATGTACCTCTATATAGTTGTAATTATGAATACCTCCCTAGTTAAGAGGGATTGTTGAAGAATGTACTAGGTTCAGTCTTCATAAATGTATTTAGGTCACAATATAATGTATTTGTCAAAATAAAGAAAATGAAATTTTATTAATATTAAAATTGTCTTATTAAATCGTGTGTTTCATGCTTAGGTCAATTAATTTTAGGTCAAAGCCTCCATTGGAGGATTCTAGGGTTTGTGTCAAGTTTCTGTGTCCATTTCATAATGTAAATAACCCTTCTTTGGAATTATTTGTCAAGAAAGAAATGTATTTTATATTATTAGTCTTCTAGGCTTCCTTCACCAAGTTGGCCTCAAAACTACATAAGTCAGCCTAAAACTGGGCATCAAAATCATTATATAAAGAAATAAACTCGACCTCATTTATCACTCACTCACAACAAGTTTGATCTACAGTAACTAGACCAAGAAAAAGTACAAAATTCAAGGAAGAAGGAGAAGACGGATATCAAAGAAGAAGAAAGACTCTTTCAAGCATAAAATTCAAAATTTTCTCTCTCTTTCCCACAGGTGTGAATTTGTGCAATTATTGGAAGGGGGCTAAATTTTGTAGTGACTAGGAGGCCAAAATTTTGCTACTGGGGGTCGAACCTCTACAACTGGGAAGTCAAATTTTTGGATTGTTGTTGGGCTAGAGTTGTTGGATAAGAAGAGAATAATATATCATCTTGGAAGGTTGACTTGATGGAGGAGAAAAATCTGTTGGTCTAGGGTCTTGGTTCATCTCAATTTGAATTATTGAAGGAAGAGTTCTTGACTGGGTTTTCCCCTATATAGGGGTTTTAGCCTTGGTTGTCCTCTTACATCTGGTGTCCCTGATTTCATGTTTTGATTTTGATAATTACTTGATGAAACAAAGATAAAATAAGAACATAAAAGAACATAATAGTATCACAAGTTATTATCAACATAAGAAAAAAAGTATGCCTTTATGATTTTCTAACATATTCTCCTCCATCATCTCATCTTAGAATCTTGGTTTTCTTTCTTGTCAAGTTCTATACTTTAGTCTTGAATTCTTGAAATTTGTTAGATCGAAGACTTTTGTGATCCATAATTAAGAGAGATAGTCTTTCGAATTAATCACATCACAAGGAGTTTTGAACCAACTAATGTGGTTCATCCTCAGGACAAGGTGAGAAATTGATCGATCTGAGAAAATAAATAGCAGGAATGCATCACTGCACAGTGTTAGCCGTTCATAGCTAGTTGTTAGTGAAATAATATTATTTAGTTAGAAACTAGCCATTATGTAAAAATAAATTACTTATTATCGAATGAGTCACAAATTTATTAATTAAATAATAAAATAATAATATAAGCAAGGGTTGACCTAGTCAATTAACTAGTCAATATAATAAGTGATTATAATAATATTAGGTAAAAGTTTGTTTTTTGTTGGTAGAAATATAATATATTTACCAAATTAAATAACTCAAATCTTATAAATTCATATAATAATGTCATAGGACTATTATAAATTTATCTAATAATAATAGTTTGAAAATAATTAATTTTAGAATTATTAATATGTTACTAAAGAACTAACATATATTTGCTAAGGTTAAATAACTAAAATCTGATAAACTATTATAAGTTTATATGATAGTAGTTTGAGAGTAGTTAATTATTAGAATTTTATATAATAATTTAAAAACACTAATATTATTGAATCTATATAAAAATTTAAAATAAATTAATAATCAATAATATAATTATTTATTTATATGAATAATAGATTAATTTTTTTATTGTTTTAGATGACTATATGTTAAACATTAACAAACATTCAAAACGGACTATAAGGGGGGAAAGCCATTAAATAAAACGAGGAAGATAACAAAAGTCAATAAGGATAAGGGGGAGGAGAGGGAGGCAGAGTTAAGAGGCGAGAGTTGGAATCCAGCTTTTACTTAGCTTCCAGCCATCATCCCTATTCAGGTTATTGGTATGCATCTCAATCTCAATTGCTTCCCTGAGTTTCCTGTGGTGGAAATGACCAATTTTAGCAATGACTTTAGATTCTTCAATGCAGAGATGGTGCTTAGATTTCTCAGCATGTTCTACAAGGGCTGACGTGTGGGAGCAATTATGTCTGAGGTTAGTCACATGTTCGTTGATCCTCTGCTTAATAGATCTCCCAGTTTCTCCAATGTAGGCGATACTGCATGAGCAGGGAACAAGGTAAACCCCTTTTGAGCACATTGGGTCAATAGGGTCCTTGACCAACCTAAGAGAATTTTTAATGGTATTAAGAGGCTTGAAGGATGAAGAAACATTAGTTTTCCTAGGACTATGGGCAATCCTATCAGTAGTCCCTTGGATACATGGGAGATGAACCTTAGAGATAGGATTAGAGAGGGCAGGTTTAACCTTCGGTTCCTTGCTAGCTCTGTGAAAAGCCTTGAGGCTATGGGATCTGTTGTACCCTTTATTTTAAAAAACCTCAAGAAGATGATATTTCTCCTGATCAAGATGCTCGTCATTGGAGATTCTTAAGGCATGAGTAGCGAGAGTGATGAGAACCCCAAATTTCTGAGCAGGGAAGTGGTGAGAATCAGCATGGATCTATTAAGCAGAGGATCAGTGAACATGCAACTGACCTCAGACACAATTGCTCCCGCACGTCAGCCCTTGCAGAACATGCTGAGAAATCTAAGCACCATGTCTGCCTTGAAGAATCTAAAGTCATTCCTAAAATTGGTCATTTCCACCACAGGAAACTCAGGGAAGCGATTGAGATTGATAGGCATACCAATAACCTAAATAGGGATGATGGTTGGAAGCTAAGTAAAATTTGGATTCTAGCTCTCACCTCTTAACTCTGCCTCCCTCTCCTCCCCCTTATCCTTCTTGAATTTTTTTATATTCCTCGTTTTATTTAATGGCTTCCCCACTTATAGTCCTTTTTGAATGTTTGTTAATGTTTAACATATAGTTATTTAAAACAATAAAAAAAAAAACTCTATTATTCATATAAATATAATTATATTATTTGATTATAATTTCGTTTAAATTTTTATATAGATTCATATATTAGTTTATATTATTATATATAGATTTATAATTTAACTATTCTCAAACTACTATCATATAAACTATAATAAGTTTATCAGATTTTAGTTATTTAACTTAGCAAATGTGTTAGTTCTTTTAGAACATATTATTATATAAAATTCTAAAATTTAATTATTTCAAACTATTATTATTAGATAAAATTATATAGTCATATGAACATTATTATATGAATTTATAAGATTTGATTTATTTAATTTAGTAAATATATATATTTCTACCAACAAAAATAAACTTTACCTAATATTATTTATAATCACTTATTATATTGACTAGTTAATTGACTAGGTCAGCCCCTGCTTATATTATTATTTTATTATTTAATTAATAAATTTTTGACTCGTTCAATAAATAAGTAATTTATTTTTACATAACAGCTAGTTTCTAACTAAATAATATTATTTCACTAATGGCTAGCTATGAATGGCTAACACTGTGCAGTGATGCATCCCTGCTATTTATTTTCTCAGATCGATCAATTTCTCACCTTGTCCTGAGGATGAACCACAATAGTTGGTTCAAAACATCAACCCAATCCTTGCGATGTGATTAATCCAAAAGACTATCTCTCTTAATTCTTGAAGTTTGTTTAAGACTTCATCCTTGGTATTCATGAAGTAATTCCATGTCTTGCAAGAGAAGTCATCAATAAAAGTTACATAGTATAGACAACCTCCAAGATATTTCACTGGAATTGGACCATAAAAATCTAAATGAACTAGATCCAATATTTCCTTGGACCTACTTTCAATGCTTGGAAAAGACTTCTTGACATTCTTCCCAAGTGCACAAACTTTACATACTCCTTCACGCTGCATTTTCAATTCCAGAACACCTAAAACCATATTATTTAAGGCAAGAAAAGTTCTATAGTGAAGTTGAGCAGATCTTATATACCATAGTTTACATGGATTGGAATCATTATGTACTATCTTGAGCTAGTTATTTCATGAGTCTATACAACCTTCACAAACTAAAATTAATCTAGCAGAGTCTATACTTGAGCCCTTGGTCCATACAATGACTTGACCATCAACAAATGCTACCCTAGGTCCTTTATCTTCCAAACATGAAATAGAAACCAAATTATTTTTCAAACCTGATACATATAGCATGCTGCTAATATGAAAATTGTCACATGATTCCATCTCAATGGATGTTTTCCCAATGCCTTTGACTGCAAAATTGTTGTTAACTCCAAACTCTACTTTTTGAGAAAATCTCTTTTCAAATTAGGCTATAAGATTGTCATGATCTCCCATCATGTGTCTTGAGGCACCATTATGTACCAACCACAAGTCATTGTTATCTACAACAAAAGTTGTAAGAGCAGAAAAATAGAGGAAATGTTTGTCACATATATTTTCATTATTGGGTTTCTTTGGACGTTAATCAATGTCTACTATGGTAGCATGTTTCTTTCCCTTTCTCTTTCTATCATACGATATTTCTGGAAAATGGCTTCTATAATGACCAAATTTGTGACAATGATAGCATCGAACCTTCAACATATCTTCTTCCCCTGAGGAGAAGTTCTTCTACCTTCATTTCTTATTTGGAATTCAAACTTCTTTCTTCCTCAAATATTCTTGGAATGTGCCATAAATGCTTGAGATTCACCTTCTTTAGATATCTAAATATTTCCTTTTGATATAATTGTAGATTTTGTTAGAAAATATGAAGGGAAAAAGGATTTCCTTATATAGATAAATACTTGTGAATTATTTTATCTTTATGTTCTTCCTTTATCTTTAGTTCATCAAGAAATTACCAAAACAATAACACAAGGACAACAGATGTAGGCAGATAACCAGGGAAAAACCCCTATCCAGGGGAAAACCTAGTCAACAATTCTTCCTTCAATAGCTTCTCGAAATAATCCAAGACTCTAGACCTAGACAAAGAGTCCATCCATGCAAATTTGGCCCTCAATCCTTCTTTCAGATGAAAACCCTTCACAAGCAAATTCGACCTGGAAACATCAGCAACAGCTTCAACCTAGTATTAGCTTTGACCTAGCAACAGTAGCAATAGCAGCTTCAACCAAACTTGGAGAAATTTGATCTCCTTTGATACACCTCATAACAGAGTGAGATTTGTCCCAAAAATTTTATCTTGAGGTCTTTTATCTTTCTCCAGAAACTCGCACTTCTTTCCATCTCCTTTTCTAGCCCTTAACCAACTTCGCACTTTTCTAGCTTCCAGATTCAAAGATCGAACTATGTGAGAGAGAATGAGATACTCTAAATGAATTCGAACTGCCTTCTATTTGTAGCCTTCCAGGGAGGTTGAATTACCTATCTTGAGGCCAACTTGATCTTCTTGAGGCCACCTTGGTGTGGAGGAGACTAAATTCATTATTTATTTCAAAAATAATTCTTTTTACATGATCTGAAAGCCCAAGAAGGGTCTCTTTAAATGTACAATGACTCTAATGACTAAAAATAAATCCTAGAAGTCCTCAATGGGGAATTTGACCTAAAACATGATGACCCAAGCATGAAAGCCATGCTTTAATAAGTCCTAATAATAAAAATATTTTCTTCATTCTTTTGATAGGTACATCTCAGATACATTTATGAAGACCAAACCTAGTTACAATTTTCAACACTCCCTCTAAACTAAGGAGGTATTCATCAGTACAAGTACAAGGAAGATCTCAAAACATATGAAGCATGAATAATTTTAGGAACTAAAATTCCATGGACTAGATTCCTGACCAGGGAAATTATCCAGGTGGGACTAAGATGGAGTAAAGATTTCAACCTTTCTAGGTACCATCAGGCTTACTAACCATCAACTTAGGGATCTAGGTTTGTATCTGAGGTTAGAGATCCATGACCAACACCACCCTCCCTATTTTGGGAACTAGACATCAACACACAGAGTCGGTCAGATGTCCTCCCAGGAAATTTTTCAAACAGAGCCTCAACTTTCAAATCGGCAACAAATCCTCCCCAATCAAACAGATCACCAACAAATCTCTCCAATCAAACTGATCGACAACTCTAAACATGTAACAACATGTTATCAAAATTCTGATAGATTTACATGTACTAACACAACCACACTCAGTAACAAAATTTCAAATGTATGTAAATAGATACAAACCTCTGTGGTCTTCAACTTGATGTTTCTTCTCAACTTTTGATGGTAGCACTTAGATATTTCCCAATGAATCTTGACACGATATTTTGTTGGAAATAATACTGAGAGGGGGGTGAATCAGTATTATCATATCAATAATTTAATTTCCTAAATATATTTGTATAAGCTACTTCAATTAAGTGAACTAGTGTGTATACGCGACTATACTTAAAGCAACCAGCGTATATGCAGAGAACTTTTGATTTACCCAATTTATCATGCATTGAACTTTAACTAATATATCAAAGATTTATTAGACAGTGTAGTAAAAGCATAATAAAGCATCACACATAAGCAACACACATGAACACCAAGATATAATGTGGAAACCCAATGTAGGTGAAAACCACCTGCTTCTGTTGTCTCTTTCTTCTTTTAATAATAAGAAAATTTGTTTACAATCTTGTACTAGTGTAGACTTATACCAGTACGCAGGCTTCTACCTACAGAAGGTTACAACCTTCTCTCATTCTCAAGCTTCTACTAGAAGGAATCTACAACCCCCTAACTCTTGTACTAGACGATATGTTTATTAGCATGTAAGCAGTGACCTACAGAAGTCTACGACCTTCTTTCTTCCTCCAAGGACCATGTTTCATAAATTTTCAGACTGGATCCATCAACAACATCATAACTGCAATTCAATCATCAAATACATCTGTATCAACCAATCATTAGGACTCAATCATCACTTTCTGAATCAACCACAATCGAATCAATCAATCACTTTGACAACCCATCGCTAAATCATAATCAATCTGGTCATTCATAATACTATCACTAGACTATAGTAACCAGAACCCAAACCAAAACCTAGAACTCTGCAACAGCAAACAGAAACAATTGAAACATATTTTATAAGGTATGCGCTACTTCCATGTGTCAAACCTGCATGTATAAGCGCTTTTCTCAAATCCAACCAGTGTATTAATTCATAATTCTACAGCTATTCCAGACTTTTGTTATACCCAGATCATAATATTTACAAAATAACACATGCGTCAGTATTCAGATCTAGACTATACATGATCAAACCACATAATGATAATTCATTTCAGGCCTTAAGATCCTGATCCATCATTAGATCTTATCCTTCATCAACTACTAAGGTTCATCCTTGGTTCAGATCAAGCACAGCACCATAAGCCAATAACTTGCATACCAGATCTCACATGTCATCAAATATTCTATACTTGCATGCCTGACCTAATGATCTTCTCCTCCTTTAATAGTTTTTAGGCCTTTCTCAATACCATGGACCAAAACCACTTAGGACTAACACCTTGGACCAAATACCTAGGGTCAGTACCTTGGACCAGATACATTGGACCAATACCATGGACCAAATACTTAGTTTTCTAAGGTATACATGCTTTTCCTTCTATGAAAGTGTGTGTGTACATATACGCTACTTGTGGTCAGTGAACCTGCTTGTATACGCAGCTTGGTCAAGGTGAACCTGTGTATACCTCTATTTCTTCCTTTTGTGTGGTCTAATCTGTAATTATTTGTTGTTAACCTTTTGTACTGTGATCTTTCATCTAAGTGAGTTGCTATCAAGAACAACACCTGTATCATAATTCCAACAATCTCCCCCTTTGGACTTGATGGCAAAAACAGCACCAAGTCACTCTCCCCCTTTGACATCAAAGGCAAAGGGTCATGCTCCCCCTTTGACATACATTATGCTAGTCATGCTCCCCCTGAGTACATGTTGAATTTTCTGACATGCTGAAATGTACTGATTAAGCTCCCATGATTAAGTCCATGCTTCCCTTGAGCACAAGCAAAGTCTGCAAAAATATTTTCTAAAATAATAACATGAATCTATACATACATCACCAATGACTTATACATACATCCATCTCCCAATCAAGTGGGGATATACCAAATTTGATTCATCCACCCAACCAAGTGGGGATATATCAATTGTTTATACATGAAAAAAACAAGAAATATTACATCATCCATCCCATGTAAAGAGGGGATATAAATTACATCATATGTCCAAGAGGACCCATCCAAATGTATGAGAAGACATATCACACCCTAGACTTTTACATGACTTGAGCAGCCAATGGTATAATATCTGAAGCCATAGCTGGACTCAGCAACCATAATGTCAACAATGTTGAGTGTACGTGAAGGCTAATGCTCCCCCTGAATCGGTGTTAGTTGTGCATTGTTAACAGGTCAAAGATCAAGGCACATTTGTTAGTCAGATAAAATTAATGAACAGATAATATCATCAATATTAACCAGAGCACCCATATCAGAGCCTGCCCCACTGTTTTTCTTGCCTAAAAAACATATACGCTCCTTGACCCACAGAAACTTGTGTGTGTACACGACTTCACTTTAGGAAACATGCGTATAATCACCTTTCTCTGAAAAACAAAACTGAAATCAACAGGATGATGCAGAAACTACTCCCAGTTTTTGTCTGAGATATTCAAATGTCTCTCTAGGCAGTGGTTTAGTGAATATATCAGCAGCGTGTTCTTTGGAGGGAACATATTCCAATTTGACCTTTTGTTCAAGCACTTGTTCACGTAGAAAATGGTATTTGATGGGTATGTGCTTGGTCTTGGAGTGCATGACTGGATTCTTTGAAATACTGATGGCACTTGTATTATCACATAGAATGGATATGGGTGGAGTGCATGTGATATGAATGTCTTGCAATGTTTGCATCATCCAAAGTAGTTGTGTGCAGCAAGATCCAGCAACTAGTGCTTTTTTTGTCATAAACACTTCCTGCCCAATCTGCATTTGTATATGCATGAAGAGTAATATTTGTACCTCTAGGATACCATAAACCAAAGTCCTGTGTTCCTTGAAGATATTTGAAAATCCTTTTGACCGCCTTAAGGTGTGATTCCTTTGGATTTGCTTGGAATCTTCCAACTATTCCTACTGCACGCATGATGTCAGGTCAGGTACATGTTAGATAAATTAGACTGCCAATCATGGATCTATAAGTTGGTTGATGTACTGTTGTTGATTCATCATTTGAGCTGAGACTGCATCCTGTTACCATTGGGGTACATACAGGTTTAGAATCTTCCATGTCATATTTCTTCAAGGTCTGTTTGAGATATTTGGTTTGTGAAAGAAAAATACCATCTTTACTTTAATTTGTAGACCAAGAAAATAGGTAAGTTCACCAAGCAAAGACATTTCAAATTATTGCTGCATTACTAAAGCAAAATTTTGACTCATGGATTCTTCATTGCTACCAAAAATGATATCATCAACATAAACAACAATTATTAGCAATTTATCAGTGTCAATCTTTGTATATAGATTGATATCTACTGACCCTTTTGAAAAACCCTATTGGTGTAGATATTTGTCAAGGCGGTAGTACCAGGCCCTTGGAGCCTGTTTTAGACCATAGAGAGCCTTTCTGAGTCTGCATACAAGTTTTGCATCATTTCCAAGAATGAATCCTTCTAGTTGTTCAATATAGACTTCTTCTTCAAAATCTCCATTAAGGAAAGCAGATTTTACATCCATTTGGTATGCTTTGAATTTCTGAAAGCTAGAAAGAGCAAGAAACATCCTTATGGCTTAAAGTCTAGCAACAGGTGCAAAAGTTTCGTCAAAATCTATACCTTCTTGTTGAGCATACCCTTTACAAATAAGTTTGACCTTGTTTCTAATAACTTATCCATTTTCATTCAGCTTGTTTTTTAATATCCATTTAGTTCCTATGATATTTTTATCATGAAGTCTAGGAACTAATTCCCAAGTATTATTATTTTTAATTTGCTCAAGTTATTCATTCGTGGCCTTTACCCAACATTCATCTTTGCATGCTTCATTTACATTTTGAGGTTTGGTGGAGCATAGTAATGCTAGATAGCTTGAGGTTTTTGTAATAGTTCTTCTTGTCTGTACACCTGCCTCTTTTTCCCCTAAAATTTGAGTTTCTGGATGATTTTTCTGAACATACTTGGACGAAGTCTTTTCTTCTACCATTATCTCTTCTTCTGGTGCTTCATTTGTTTCTTCTTCAGAGTCATTATGATTTGATTTGGGAAAATAATCCCCATCTTCTTCATTGTCATAATCTTCAGTTTTTATCTATTTTGGATTTTGCATGCTTCATCAACTACAACATCAATACTTTCAACAATTTTCCCAAGTCTTTTATTATAAAATTTATATCCTTTACTTTGGAAAGAGTAACCAACAAGAATACCTTCATCTTCTCTGGGCTCAAACATACCAAGTTTTTCATCAGTCCTTTTGATATAACATTTGCTTCCAAAAACTTTAAAGTATTTTACAATAGGAGTCCTACCATACCAAAGTTCATGTGGAGTTTGAGTGTTGTTTACTCGAACATTTTCTTGGTTGAGAATAGTTATGGCGGTGAATACAACTTCACCCCAGAAGGTTGCAGGAGTTCTACATTCATCTAGCATAGCTCGAACCATTTTTTGAACAGTTATGTTCATTCTTTCTACCACTCCATTTTGCTAAGGAGTCCTTGTAGTGGAGAACTGCCTTTTTATTCCATGTTGTTCACAAAATTCAAAGAATTCATCCGAGGTAAATTCCCCTCCTTGACCAGATCTGAGGCATTTGATTTTGCGATCTGATTCATTTTCAACCGAAGCTTTGAAGGCTTTGAACTTTTCAAATGCTTCATCTTTATGCTTTAGAAGACTTATTAACACATTCTGGAAAAATCATCAATAAACAAAATAAAGTATTCTTCTCCACGAGGTGACTTTTTCCTTGATGGTCCACATAAATCAGTATGAACAAGTTCAAGAGGCTTACTAGCTGACCCTTGTTTTTCAATAAAGTGAGATCTAGTTTACTTACCGAAATGACATGGTTTGCATATTGTATTTATAGGAATGTTGATATCTGGAAGATCACGAACAGCCTAGAATCTGCATGCTTTTATTATTTGAGAAAAGCTTAGATGTCCCAATCTTCTATGCCATAGCTAGTTTTCATCATTTTTGCTTAGATAGCATTATTGTTGTCCTCCATTGAGTATGTATAAGTTGTTTAGAGTTATTGTACCTTTGATTACGGTTTCTCCTGTATCAAGCTCATGAACAACACATTCGTTTGATCGAAACACCACTTCATTTCCTTGATCACATTTGACTGACACTCAACAGGTTATGCTTTAGACCATCTACATACATAACATTCCCAGCTTTAACCTTTTCTTTCAAGAAAACAGAGCCTTTACCTTTTATGACAGCAGGAGTGTCATTTCCAAATGAGACATTCTTTTCTTTTTCTAAGGCATTATATGAGTGAAGTTTTTCTTTGTCACCTGTCATGTTTTTTGAGCATCCACTATCGATGTACCACTGATTTTCTTGTCCTTCTTCATATAAAGCTATACCACATCTTTCTGTTTGAGGTTCTTTCCTTCTCCATATCTTGGGATTTAATGGAGTTTTCTCCTTTTGATATGTTTTCTGAAATGTGCTCCTGCATTCAAATTCTTCATGGCCAAAGTTGTTACAGATTGAGCATTCTATTTCATTTTCAAGAAGAGAAAAGTTATTATAGGAAAAGTTCTTGATCCCTGTCACATTCCTTTGATTTCATGCTTCTCTAGTCATGATGGTTTTGTAAGCAACACATTGAGTAGCTTTGTGTCCAAAATTATGACATGAGAAACATTGACCGTTAAAGAAGTTCCTACAATTATCGAATCTATTGACCTAGTGATAGTAGTTTCTATTGATATTCATAGTTGAAGCAAATTGGGTATGATTTACCTAAGGTTGGTTGTGGCTTATGTTCATCCTTGAAGCAAATTGAACCTGATTTACCTGGTGATCTGCTTTATGCCTTTGCTTACTATTGTCATACTATTCGCTATTCTTTGCTGCATCAAGATAGCTTTTAGTGGAGGTTGACGGGTTCTGTGATTGAGATGCTTCTTCAGTATATCCAAGACCTGTGTTTATCAGAGGAGAATGCTTCACTTTGATAACTTCATTTAAGGTTTTTGATCCTTTAGCAAATCTAAGATTGAGAGATTTTGTTTTCTCGAGATCCTTTCTTAAACCCACAATATCATATTCTAGTTTTTCATTGTGTTTTTCTTTTTCACCAAGTTGATATGTCAAGGTATCTATAATCATGTTCTTTTCTTCTAAACATATTTTGAGTTTAGAGATTTCTTCATAAAGGTCATCTTCTTCTAAAGCATCCCAAAAATTATCATCGTCATAAGCCATTAGAAGTCTATAGTCATTACTATTTTCATCTTCATCACTATTTGATAAACCATCATTATCTTCATGAGTATAACAACTCTTTTTACTTACACTTTTTTCTATTCCATTTTGCAGATTCCTTCCCCTTATCATATTTATCTTTATGAGGACATTTGGCAGCATAATGACTGACTCTACCACAGGCAAAACATTTGAAGGGTAGTTTACCTCTAAATCTTTTGGAACCTCGTTGAAGCTTCTTGACAAATTTTACTTCATCTTCTTCTTCTTAAATATGTCGTGATTCATTGAGTTCTTCCTTTCCTTTTGCTGAAGCTTGAAACGTGGCTTCTCTCATATCTGGTGGGCCTCCTTTTCTCATCTCAAAGGTAGTTAAGATTCCGTGAAGTTGTGTCATAGTGATAGTCTGTAGATCATGTTTTTCTTCTATGGCAGATACTTTTGATTAAAATTTAGCAGACAAAGATCTTAAAACTTTCTCAACTAAGGTAACTGCCTTTATCTCTTCACCCATACTTTTCATACAATTAACAACCTCATCTATATGTAATAAGCAACTAGATATACTTTCATCATTATGCATCTTAAGGGTTTCATCTTGAATTCTGAGAGTTTGCAGTTTAGCACGTTTTACCTGAGAGTCTCCTTCCTAACTTAGAATGATTTTGTCCCATATTTCTTTGGTTGATTTGAGCTGCATAACTTTGACAAACTCTGATTGTGACAGACTTCCCAATAATGTATTGACAGCCTTGGCATTGGTTTCATATTTCTTTTTACCTACCGTATCTATAGGAACTGCTGATGGAAATGTATATCCTCCTTCCACAATTTCCCAAACATCTGTTCCAAGTGATTGTAGTTAAGTTGTGGTTCTTTTCTTCCAATAAAAAAATTTGCTCCCATCAAAGATTGGTGGTCTGATGGATCCCATGCTTTCTTGATTACTCATGATGATGGATCTCCCTTCAAGCGATCAAGCTTCTTTTGAAGGACCTGCTCTGTACCAATTGTTGGAAATAATATTAAGAGGGGGGGTGAATCAGTATTATCAAATCAATAATTCAATTTCCCAAACAAATTTGTATACGCTACTTCAGCTAAGTGAACTAGCATGTATACGTGACTATACTTAAAGAAACCAACGTATATGTAGAGAACTTTTGGCTTCAAGTTTGAAAGCTAGAAAGATCAAGTAACATCCTTATGGCTTCAAGTCTAGCAACAGGTGAAAAAGTTTCTTCAAAATCTATACCTTCTTGTTGAGCACACCCTTTACAAATAAGTCTAGCCTTGTTTCTAATAACTTCTCCATTTTGATTCAGCTTGTTTTTGAATATCCATTTAGTTCCTATGATATTTTTATCATGAGGTCTAGGAACTAATTCCCAAGTATTATTCTTTTTAATTTGCTCAAGTTATTCATTCATGGCCTTTACCCAACATTCATATTTTCATGCTTCATTTACATTTTGAGGTTCGGTGGAGGATAGTAATGCTAGATAGCTTGAGGTTTTTGTAATAGTTCTTCTTGTCTGTGCACCTGCCTCTTTTCCCCTAAAATTTGAGTTTATGGATGATTTTTCTGAACATACCTGGACGAAGTCTTTTCTTCTACCATTATCTCTTCTTCTGGTGCTTCATTTGTTTCTTCTTCGGAGTCATTGTGATTTGATTTGGGAAAATAATTCCCATCTTCTTCATTGTCATAATCTTCGGTTTTTATCTGTTTTGGATTTTGCATGCTTCATCAACTACAACATCAATACTTTCAACAATTTTCCCAAGTATTTTATTATAACATTTATATCCTTTACTTCGGAAAGAGTAACCAAGAAGAATACCTTCATCTGCTCTGGGCTCAAACATACCAAGTTTTTCATCAATCCTTTTGATATAAAATTTGCTTCCAAAAACTTTAAAGTATTTTATAGTCGGAGTCCTACCATACCAAAGTTCATGTGGAGTTTGAGTGTTGTTTACCTGAACATTTTCTTGGTTGAGAATAGTTACGACAATGAATACAACTTCACCCCAGAAGGTTGCAGGAGTTCTACATTCATCTAGCATAGCTCGAACCATTTGTTGAACAATTCTGTTCATTCTTTCTACCACTCCATTTTGCTGAGGAGTTCTTGTAGTGGAGAACTGCCTTTTTATTCCATGTTGTTCACAAAATTCAAAGAATTCATCGAGGTAAATTCCCCTCCTCGATCAGATCTGAGGCATTTGATTTTGCGATCTAATTCATTTTCAACTAAAGCTTTGAAGGCTTTGAAATTTTCAAATGCTTCATCTTTATGCTTTAGAAGACGTATTCAACACATTCTGGAAAAATCATCAATGAACAAAATAAAGTATTCTTCTCCACGAGGTGAATTTTTCCTTGATGGTCCACATAAATCAGTATGAACAAGTTCAAGAGGCTTACTCGCTGACCCTTGTTTTTCAATGAAGTGAGATCTGGTTTGCTTACCGAAATGACATGGTTTGCATATTGTATTTACAGGAATGTTGATATCTGGAAGATCACGAATAGCCTGGAATCTACATGCTTTTATTATTTGAGAAAAGCTTAGATGTCCCAATCTTCTATGCCATAGCTAGTTTTCATCATTTTTGCTTAGATAGCATTGTTGTTGTCCTCCATTGAGTATGTATAAGTTGTTTAGAGTTCTTGTACCTTTGATTACGGTTTCGTCTGTATCAAGCTCATGAACAACACATCCGTTTGATCGAAACACCACATACATAACATTCCCAACTTTAACCTTTTCTTTCAAGAAAACAGAGCCTTTACCTTTTATGACAGCAGGAGTGTCATTTCCAAATGAGACATTCTTTTCTTTTTCTAAGGCATTATATGAGTGAAGTTTTTCTTTGTCACCTGTTATGTTTTTTGAGCATCCACTATCGATGTACCACTGATTTTGTTGTCCTTCTACATACAAGGCTATACCACATCTTTTTGTTTGAGGTTCTTTCCTTCTCCATATCTTGGGATTTAATGGAGTTTTCACCTTTTGATATGTTTTCCGAAATTTTCTCCTGCATTCAGGTTCTTCATGGCAAAAGTTGTTATAGATTGAGCATTCTATTTCATTTTCAAGAAGAGAAAAGTTATTATAGGAAAATTTCTTGATCCCTGTCACATTCCTTTGATTTCGTGCTTCTCTAGTCATGATGGTTTTGTAAGTAACACATTGAGTAGCTTTGTGTCCAAAATTATGACATGAGAAATATTGACCATTAAAGAAGTTCCTACGATTATCGAATCTATTGACCTAGTGA
This sequence comes from Pinus taeda, assembly GCA_000404065.3. Lineage (NCBI taxonomy): Eukaryota > Viridiplantae > Streptophyta > Pinopsida > Pinales > Pinaceae > Pinus > Pinus taeda. The sequence continues at coordinate 6,879 of APFE030463256.1, read as the reverse complement.
TTGTAGTTTCTATTGATATTCATCGTTGAAGCAAAGTGAGTATGATTTACTTAAGGTTGGTTGTGGCTTATGTTCATCCTTGAAGCAAATTGAGCTTGATTTACCTGGTGATCTGCTTTATGCCTTTGCTAACTATTGTCATACTATTCACTATTCTTTGTTGCATCAAGATAGCTTTTAGTGGAGGTTGACAGCTTCTGTGATTGAGATGCTTCTTCAGTATATCCAAGACCTGTCTTTATCAGAGGAGAATGCTTCACTTTGATAACTTCATTTAAAGTTTTTGATCCTTTAGCAAATCTAAGATTGAGAGATTTTGTTTTCTCGAGATCCTTTCTTAAACCCACAATCTCACATTCTAGTTTTTCATTATGTTTTTCTTTTTCACCAAGTTGATATGTCAAGGTATCTATAATCATATTCTTTTCTTCTAAACATATCTTGAGTTTATAGATTTATTCATGAAGGTCATCTTCTTCTAAATCATCCCAAAAAGTATCATTGTCATAATCCATTAGAAGTCTATAGTCATTACTATTTTCATCTTCATCACTATTTGATAAACCATCTATCATCATGAGTATAGCAACTCTTTTTACTTACATTTTTTTTTCTATTCCATTTTGCAGATTCCTTCCCCTTATCATATTTATCTTTATGAGGACATTTGGCAGCATAATGACTGACTCTACCACAGGCACAACATTTGAAGGGTAGTTTACCTCTAAATCTTTCGGAACCTCGTTGAAGCTTATTGACAAATTTTACTTCATCTTCTTCTTCTTAAATATGTTGTGATTCATTGAGTTCTTCCTTTCCTTTTGCTGAAGCTTGAAATGTGGCTTCTCTCATCTCAAAGGCAGTTAAGATTTCGTGAAGTTGTGTTATAGACAAAGATCTTAAAACTTTCTCAACTAAGGTAACTTCCTTTATCTCTTCACCCATATTCTTCATACAATTAACAACCTCATCTATATGTAATAAGTAACTAGCTATACTTTCATCATTATGCATCTTAAGAGTTTCATATTGAATTCTGAGAGTTTGCAGTTTAGCACGTTTTACCTGAGAGTCTCCTTCTTAGCTTAGAACGATTTTGTCCCATATTTCTTTGGTTGATTTGAGTTGCATAAATTTGACAAACTTTGATTGTGACTGACTTCCCAATAATGTATTGAGAGCCCTGGCATTGGTTTCATATTTCTTTTTACCTACCGTATCTATAGGAATTGCTGATGGAAATGTATGTCCTCCTTCCACAATTTCCCAGACATCTCTTCCAAGTGATTGTAGATAAGTTGTGGTTCTTTTCTTCCAATAAAAAAATTTACTCCCATCAATGATTGGTGGTCTGATGGATCCCATGCATTCTTGATTACTCATGATGGTGGATCTCCCTTCAAGCGATCAAGCTTCTTTTGAAGGACCTGCTCTGATACCAATTGTTGGAAATAATATTGAGAGGGGAGCTGAATCAGTATTATCAGATCAATAATTTAATTTCCCAAATAGATTTGTATACGCTACTTCAGCTAAGTTAACTAGAGTGTATCCGCAACTGTACTTAAAGAAACTAGCCTATATGCAAATAACTTTTGATTTACCAAATTTATCATGAATTGAACTTTAACCAGTATATTAGAGATTTATTAGACAATGCAGTAAATGAAAAATAAAGCATCACACATGAACACCAAGATATAAGGTGGAAACCCAATGTGGGTAAAAACCACCAGCTCCTGTCGTCTTTGTCTTCTTTTAATAATAAGAAAATATGTTTACAATCTTGTACTAGTGCAGACTTATACCAATACGTAGGCTTCTACCTACAGAAGGTTACAACCTTCTCTCGTTCTCCAGTGTCTACTGGAAGGGAGATACAACCCCCTAACTCTTGTACTAGCCGATATGTTTACTAGTACGTATGTGGTGACCTACAAAAGGCTACGACCTTCTTTCTTCCTCCAAGGACCACGTTTCATAAATTTTCGTACTAGATCCATCAACAACATCATAACTACAATTCAATCATCAAATGCATCTACATCAACTAATCACTGAAACTCAATCATCACTTTCTGAATCAACCAAAACTAAATCAATCAATCACTTTAAAAACCCATCGTTAAATCACAATCAATTTGATCATTCAAAATACTATCACCAAAATACAGTAACCAAAACCGATAAATTTGCAACAGCAAACAGAAACAACTAAAACATATTGTATAAGGTATACACTACTTCCATGTGTCGAACTTGCGTGTATGTGCGCTTTTCTCAAAGCCAACCAGGGTATTAATTCATAATTCTGCACTTCAGTTATACCTAGATCATAATATTTATAGAATAACACATGCGTCAGTATTCAGATCTAAAATATACATTATCAAACCACATAATGATAATTCATTTCAAGCCTTAAGATCTCGATCCATCATTAGATCTTATCCTTCATCAACCACTAAGGTTCATCCTTGGTTCAGATCAAGCACAGCACCATAAGCCAATAACCTGCATACTAGATCTCACACTTCATCAGATATTCAATACTTGCACGCTTGGCCTAATTTTCTTCTCCTCCTTTTATAGTTTTTAGGCCTTTCTTAATACCATGGACCAAAACCACTTAGGACCAATACCTTGGACCAAATACCTAGGGTCAATACCTCGGACCATATACCTTGGACCAATACCATGGATCAAAATACCATGAACCAAATACTTAGTTTTCCAAGGTATACGCACTTTTCCTTCTATGAAAGTGCATGTGTACATATACGCTACTTGTGGTCAATGAACCTGCGTGTATACACAGCTTGGTCAAGGTGAACCTGCTTATACCTCTCTTTCTTCATTCTCTGTAGTTTGATCTGTAATTCTTTATTGTTAACCTGCTATATTGTGATCTTTCATTTGAGTGAGTTGCCATCAAGGACAACACCTATATCATAATGCCAACATATTCCTCAATTAATCTGGCTTTTATTATCTCAGTAGCCCTTCAAAATACATTCTCCAATTTCAAGGTGTCTATCATGACTATGATATGACTTCCCTCTCAACTTTAGGTTTTAACCCTGTACAGAAATTACCTGCATACAAATTCTAAAACACATAAAATAAGTAATGCGAGAGCATAACACATAAAACACATATACACAAAGATTTTCCCCTGGATCCCAAAACCGGGACTACCAGCTTGATTTTTCATTATTTCCTTTCAATTGTTACAATACATATTTATACATGCCGAAGCATCCAATACCATGGATCGAAAACCATCGCATCCAAAACCATGGACCAAAAACCATCGTGTCCAAAACCATGTGCAAAAACCATGCACAAAACCATAGGTAGGTACTCCCAACCTAACATAGGGTCCAAAACCAAAAATTTTTGGGGTGCTGCCCCAGACCCCATAGAGTGGGGTTATGTGCACCCCCCAAACCCTCTATGACTCCCCTCTCTATGCAATTGGAGCAATGAAGGGGGGGCTCCGCCCCCCTTCGAACCCCCGGTTAACTACATGGGCTAGTCATGGAAATAATATAACACAACCCAACATTCTCCCACTTGTTGTTTTCTTCCACAGGGGACCACAAGAGAGCTTAGTCATTTATCCAGCCCTACAATGCCCATTGTTTCTCTACACCAGGAGAACTTCTCAGAGCTCACAGATTTTTTTCAATGCATCTGTAGTATTCTTCAAAGTGGTCCACCTTATACCAGCAACACCTTTTTTGTCTTCTATCATATTCCTCACAAAGTGATATTGAACATAAATTTTCTTTGTCTTTGAAATGATATGCAAGGTTCTTTGCCAAGAAAATTTCACTTTGGCTGTCACAGTCTATCCTTATAGCTCCCTGTACTAACCCCATATTTGAACACAATCTCTACAACCAAACTGCTTCCTTGCTTGCATGAGTAGCTGCCATGTATTCTGCCTCTGTAGTTGATAGTGCCACTACAGATTATTTCTTACTCATCCAACTGGTTGCACCTCCAAATAGGTTAAACATATAGCCACTTGTATATCTTCTCTAATCCAGATCTCCAGCCCAATCTCCATCAACAAAGCCATGAATATCCAACATTTTGTCAAATCCTGGTCTTCCTTGGAAGCACAAACCATAATCACTAGTGCCACACAAATACCTGAAAACTCACTTCACTGTTGTCCAGTGCTCCTTCCCTGGATTTGACATAAACCTGCTCAATACTCCCATTGCATGTGAAATGTATGGTCTAGTACATACCATTGCATACATCACACTGCCAACTGCACTTGCATATGGAACACAAGACATGTCCTCTTCCTCTTCTTGTGTCTTGGGACACTGTTCAGTAGATAACTTTACACCTACAGGAATAGGAACCTTCACCAGTTTACTATCCTGCACATTAAACCTCTGCAATATTGACTCGGCATACTTCCTCTAGTTTAACCAGATCTTCCTCTTTGTCCGATCTCTTTTAATTTCTGTGCCCAAAATATAGTTTGCAGCACCAAGATCTTTCATGTCCAATTTTGAGGACAAATGGGTCTTCAAATCCTAGATAATTTCTTTGTCATTTCCAACTAGCAACATATCATCCACATACAAGACCAGATAAATAACATGGTCACCACTTAATTTAAAGTACACACAGTGATCTGCTTTGCTTTTGTTGAAGCCAACTCCACGTATAAATGTATCAAATTTCTGATACCACGTCCTAGGTGACTGTTTTAACCCATACAGGGACTTCTTTAACTTGCATACAAATTCTTTCTTATCTCCTCTTCCAGATCCCCGTGAAGAAATGATGTCTTCACATCCATTTGTTCTACCTCAAAATCAAAAGCAGCAGCAACAGATAAAAGTAATCTAATAGAAGTTACCTTGGCAACAGGAGAAAAAATATCACCAAAATCAATTCCTAACACCTAGGAATAACCTTTTTCTACCAACCGAGCTTTGTATGTCTCCACCTTTCCTTCTGCATTTGTCTTCTTCTTGAATACCCATTTGCTATGAATGGTTTTCCTTCTAGCTGGAAACTCCTTCAGATCCCAAGCCTCATTTTTGTGCAAAGATGCCATTTCATCAACCATGGCCTCTTTCCAAAGTTTTCCATCCTTTGAATCTATTGCTTCCTTCACAATTCTGGGATCATCATCTGTAATGGATGAAGCAAAATCTGAACAAAAAGTAGATGGACTATACCTTTTTGGCTGCCTTCTTTCTCAAACTGATCTTCTCACACCCAGAGTTTGTGGCTCTTCATCTTTTGATTCCTCCTTTGTTGTAGAGTATGCTTCTTCCTCCTTTAGCTCAAACTCTATCTTCTCAGGTCCTTTGGTTAGACTTCATGTTTAATAACATCTTTCACCTCTCTAAACACCACATCTCTTTTGTACACAACCTTCCTTGTTACTGGGTTCCAAAGCTTATAACCCTTTAAACCATCCTTATACCCAATAAAGATGCACTTTTCAAATTTACTATCCAACTTGGTTCATTTCTCCTTTGGAACATGTACATATGCATCACATCCAAATACCCTCAGATGTGAAAGACAGGGTTTCTTACTAGTCCATACCTCTTGTGGAGTCTTATCCTTCAACGCTGATGAAGGTGATCTGTTGACCAGGTAACATGTTGTCTCCACTACCTCTACCTAGAATTCTTTTCCTAACCCAACACCACTGAGCATGCTTCTTGCCCTTTCCATCAATGTCTTGTTCATTCTTTCTCCAACTCCATTTTGTTGAGGTGTATATGCAGTAGTCTTATGCTGTGCTATACCACACTTTTTATAGAATTCTTCAAATTCCTTACTGCAAAACTCTCCATCATTATCTGTCCTCAGCACCTTTATCTTCTTCTCTGTCTGTTTTTCCACTGGAGCCTTAAATCCTTTAAACCTGTCAAAGACTTTGGATTTCTTCTTAAGGAAATGTAGCCATGTATTCCTTGAGAAGTCATCCATAAATGATACATAGTACACAGACTTACCCAAAGATGGAACCTTCACATGTCCAAACACACACTATGCACAAGCCCTAATATTTGTTTTGTCATCTTACCACCAGAGGGGAAACTCACCCAATTTTGCTTCCCATATACACAATTTTCACAGAAATCAAAATCCAAAGAGCTATTACTCATACCTTCTACCATACCTTTACCATGAAGTGTTCAAAGGCCCTTCTCTCCAATATGTCCAAGCCTTTGATGCCATAACATGGTCTTCTCTCCAGAGACCACTATATTTTCTACTCCACTTTCAGGAACCATGGAACTGTTGCACCCATCAAAAACAATGCTACCTTGAAGCTTGTATAGAGTTCCAATTCGAACTCCCCACATCAGTACCAGTGCCTCCCGAACCATCTTTCAGGTATCCTTCTCGAACACTATTTTTACACCTGCATCATCCAGCTTACTTATAGAAATCATTTTTTGGCTAATGCAAGAATATGGAGAACACCCGGAAGTGTTCCAACTCTTCCACCTTGCAACTTCAACTTTTCCTTTCCGCAACCAACGATTATGGCCTTCCTATCATCCACTAAGAATACATCACCACCACTGTATTTCTCATACTCGCGGAACCACTCTCTATGGGGAGTGAAGTGAAAGTATGCACCTGATTCAATCAACCATGCCTCATGATCTACATGTGTACTTGAAGAAGCCATGTACACATCCCCACCTTCATCTGAGGTGGTTTTCACCTCTACATAAGGAGCATCATTAGATCCCTTTCCTTTATTAGGAGAATTAGATTTATAGTCCCTTTTGTAGTGTCCTTCCTGTTAGTGTCGGTCTTGAGCCCTCCATCGGTGATCAACAACTCTTTGCATATGCATATGTAGGTGTCTCATCA
>APFE030463254.1:223305-236638 GCA_000404065.3 Pinus taeda | reverse complement strand
CCTGATACTAACATCCTCATCCTCCACTTCAAATATATTAAGATAGTCTTCAAAGGCTTGGATATGCTTTTGGGCAGTGATACCATTCTCTCCATAAAATCTTGGGAGATAATCAGGATGATTTTTGGGCAGAGGATTAAGCACAGGAGGCAACACAAGAGGCTTATACCTGTCAGGAACTTTACGAGGCACGGGAGTATGTACAGGGATTGGCTGAATGGGCTCAACATGAACAAAGATAGCATGATTGGCTTTGACATTTGTTTCCTCCTTAGCTGTATGATGATTCTCAGTAGCTTTTAAAGGCTGCTGTTGTAACGTGCAAGGAGGCCTTTCAACAATATTTTCAAAGGGCAAGTCATGAAAGTATAATTTAAAATCGTTTTTAAAATACAATATATACAACAAAATTTTATGGAAGAGAAGAACATGACTTGTTGGATAATAATCTAGGTCAACAGCTTGATCTGCTCATATATTTCTCTTGGGTTCATTTCTCCAGTGGAGTCTTTATTATGAGGATTTATGTGGAGTCGCCAGGTGGATAAGTAAATCAACTTTGAAGGGCCTGATCTCTGTCCACCACACAGATCAGGACTTAATATGCAATAAGAAACAAGATATTTTTTGATTTTTTGAGATTTTTGTGATTTTTTGTGATTTTTCAAAATAAGTCTATGAATTATTGGAAAGGCAAACCAATAAAAAATGGAGATTTACAGTAATGAACAGATGATTGTCCACAGTGGAGTCGCCATTATGTTAACACTCAGGTTGTTCCCTTTGAATCCCAAGGGAATACGGCCGAGGTAACCACAAACCAATCTTTGGACTGCAGGTCCTAGCCTACCAACAGTCAGAGATGGCTCTCTCTTCAGGATTCTAAATTTGGTTTAAGGGGTGATTTTAGGCTAGATATGATGCACATGGGTTTTGATTTGGTTTAGTGGGAGGGTTGATCTTAATCAAACAGAGATGACATGTAAAGTGTAATAAGTTCAAACCATTGGGCATGGAGTCATGACTGTGAACTGAGGGGTGTTTTTTCTCTGGTAGAAGAGGGGAATATGGAGCAGGATAGCTACACATGGCACAATGATTTTATGCTGGAACAAGAGTGAAATGGAGGTTAGGGAATGAGAGGCAATTAAGGATCTCTCAGTTAGCCAAAGAGGGAAAGTGAATGAGTGATATCTGGGAGCAATGAAGAATTCCCATACAGCATTCATATGTGAAAGGAATAGCTTAAACATGCGCAATTAAGAATGCATATTCATTACTGCTTTATAGGAAAACATGGAAAGTTGCAAGAATTGAGCACAGAGGGCATGAAAACCAATTCTGGTCTATTCTTTTTTCCTACAACTTAGATTATGATATATATTTGATACAGCTATGTATAAACTGATAAACAAAGGGAGGAACCACTTATTGAAACATGAGTAAGCATGAGAATTCCAAACCAATTTCTTCGGCCATTGAAAGCACAACCAGCCAGTTTCGATGCAAGCATTCCAACGATCTTTGATTACAGAAGTTCTAAATATTTACAGTTCAGCTCTCAAAATGAGAGATCAACCAAACAACCCACGAACCCTTATTACATTGTTCAGGGATGTATTTATAGGAAAAATATCTACAATAAAGATTTGCTAGAAGATCTTTTTTAGGAAATAAATGCAGTTAACCTAACTTGTCTTATAAGTAATGAAAATATCTATCTAATGCTGCGCTGGGGGCAGCTGTTTCAAAATGAGGCTATCTGTCATCCTCAGGAAGCTCTGCTTGTCCAATCTGCAATTGTTGCGCCTTTCACTTCTCATTTGCACCTCTTAGTCAGTTCTGCTGCTCTTAGGTGACTGTGATTCCCATTAAATATGTTATGATTTAGTTTTAATGGCATGTGACTTTGTTCTAGTATTCATTGACTTTGTTTGGATGACCTTTAATACTTTCCCGGCTCTGATATGGTTGATCTGGTACTCTCTGCCACTTCACTAATACTCTTTGATTGAATCTGGGCTTCTTCCTTTCTATGATGTGGTAAAACTGTTAAATCACCCCTTTTCTGCCCTTTCGCGACAAAAACAGTTGTTGAGAATAAAGATTCCCCATTTTGGCTTATTTCCCATAGCGATGCGCGATTAGTGCTAAGCACTAATTGTGCATCGAAAACTGCCTCAAAATTTGATTCCGGGCCTCCAAAGCCTCGATTTCGTGCTTGCGCGCTTTCCTTTCGGTGGATGACGTCAGCGGTATGGTGGGTGACGTCAGCGGTATGGTGGGTGATGTCAGCATGATGTCAGTAGTGGGACCCAGTACAGATGATGACATCAGCAAGGTGATGTGGCAGGGTGACGCAGTAGGGTGATGCATAGTGGGAGGTGAGGTGGCGGCATTGTCATGAGGTGAAGTGGCAACAAGGGAGGGCGGTAAGCGGTTTGCGTCGAACCACTTTTGGTACGGGGGCGGTATCTGTCAGGGGCAGTCCGACGCAATGAAAAGCCGACAAGTGTCCCGGTGTATGACGGTCAAACCGTAGACCATCGGGCACTATTGTGATGTCATGTAAGGGCGCCCGATATGCATGAGGGCCGTCAGATCTGGGAGAGACAATCTGATGGTGGACAGGAGGGGAAGATGAGCGGTTTAGCATGCAGGGGAGGGGTTTAGCATGGTTATTTATTTAACCAGAGGTTTAAATAAATCCCAAGGGAAACGAGCGTAGAAGGGCTAATACTAAGGCCCCAAATAGACCTAGTATTTCTTGGACTTTTATTTATTAGGCTATAGTTGCCATGGGGATGAATATTTAGTATTTTTGGGTTTTTTATATAGTTTTCACATAGTATGGGATAGAGGAATGACCTGGGGAGCTAAATAATAATGTTAGGAGTTAGTATGACTTGGTGGTGTTAGCCTCCTGCTGCAGCAGGTTAATCATATTTCATCATTGACATTTTTACAAGCCAAATATGTCATACTTTGCATGCTGCAATGCTCCATATTTGCTTAACAGTCTCCAAGCAAAGAAGGCTACTCAGAGTTCGTTTAACTGCCTTCCAAATTTTTAGAAGTTATTCCGGTGTCGCCAATTTTCAGTTAAAGGGAGGTCCAAACAGCTTAATCTTGGTCTCCCTAGGTTTAAATTTCCTGTTTAAGAATATACAGAATGTAAATCTGTCCAAACATCTTAATCTTTGCAGATTCTTAGATAGGTAGAGAATCAAAGGAGCCAAACAGCTTAATCTCGGCCCTTGGATGGAATAAGGGTAGTCTGTAGATAGGAAAGCATGAAAAAGAAAAATTGAAATGACGGGTCTGCAAGTCTAAGTGCACCCAAATCAAAAGAAGAAAAAATGTTAGGTAAGTAGGCTGGGTAGGTAGTTTTGAGGTTGTTGAATCTTGATTGATTATCAGTTCTAGGTTTCCCGGCATCATCCTTGCTCAGGACACAATCACCAGGCAATTCTATGCGAGAAGCTCAAAAACAGGTATAACTAACTCCCTCTCTCCACCTTCCCCAATCATTAACTAACTTCCCCGAAAGTGGTCAAGATCTACTTGATACCTCTTAAGTTCCATCGTTTTCATAGCATTAGCTTGGGTGAAGATCTGCTTTACTCAAAGATGTTCCATACTCTCTCTATAAGCTTCTGTCCCCTTGTTGTAGCCTAAGATCTCCCGAAATTAGCACTTTCTTACCATCTTGATATTAACCACTGACATTATTATTTAGCTCCCTATATTTTCCCATCCCCCTACTAAAATTATGTAAATCATCGCCTATGTAAATAACCCCCCCTGGTTGAAAAATAACCATAAGTACCCCCGGGAATTTCTTAGTTTACCTGAAACTTAGCAAGAACCCTCATGCTGCCCCTTCAAACCATCTTCCAAATACAATGGACTCCTTCCAGAGTACAAAATCCCTTTTTAGGTTATCGGACTCCTTCTGAAGCCTTAAATGCCTTTCTAACCCACTTACTCACTCCTTCCGACCGAAATAAACCCCTTTCTGACTTCCTTAACACTCCACAGACCCTAGTAAGCCAGCTTGCATCGCAAGATCACAGTATTCTCACCACATAAGTTATGACCCTTCCATAGTTACCCGACGCGATATTGCGATATCGGCGGTCGGTAGTCGCAAGCATCGCATGTCCAACTAAGACACCTTCCCGTTCCCCGCTGATGCGATATTGCGATCACATCAGAGAAGTTCATCGCATCGCCTTCAAGTATCAGCACCCAACCATGTCACTTCTGTACCAGGGACCCACCGCAGGCTGACATCATCCGTCGTACTGCTAACGTCATGCTGACGTCAGCAGCCCAAAAAGCCGAAAATTTGCGTAGGAAGAAAAATCGCACTTTGGAACTCCAGAACAAGAAACAGAGGCAATTTTTGATGTGTGATTAGCGCGAAGTGTTAATCGCGCATCGCTACGGGAAAAAGCCCGAAATCACCCGATTGTGCCAAATTAATCCGGTTTAAAGATAACAAAGGACCAATGATCGAGATTAAAGTGTATCAGATCAAATCATCAGGGAAACAAGCGTGTTAAAGAGTATCAACAGGCGGCGGAAGCCATCAATGTAGCGGCAAAGAGTATCATCGAAAATCTTAAGCAGTGGCCCAAAGTAGGAGAACATTTAATACATTCCAGCAAAGTCAAAGAAAGAGGGTGAAGCAACTCAAACACCCTCAAATCATAATTATTGCACATTTACCTCGCACCAGAACAGAGCTACAGATTCTGAAGCACAATTACTCCAACAGCACCGCATCCAGCCTCCAAAGGCCACATTGCATGCCTTTTTGATTAAGTTGCCTCTGGGGCAGCCTAAAAGACTTACCTGCATCTAATCCCAGCAACACTTAGGTTTTAGAAAAGATCTTCAGCATACCTATTTATGTCAATTGTAATAAATGACTTTATGATATTTTGCTTATATATACCACCCTGAATGATGTAGTGAGGGGTTGGTTGGTTGGTCAGTGAGTCGAAGACACTGCTTAATCTTCATCTCAACATTTTCTCCAAGGAGAGACTCGCACTGTAACTGTCATACTTTCTATAATCAAAGATTGCTGAAAGCATGGATTTCGGAACTGCTTGATATGTCTAATTGGCCAAGGAGTGACTACGGAATTATTGTGCTTCTACATGATTCAATAAGTGTTTCTCACCTCTATTAATTTTCATGTTTTTTCCACCGTTCCGCCATCTAAATTGCAGAAAAGAAGAATAGATGAAGATTTGTTGAACTACACCTTAAGTTCAATTTCTGCACTTTTTTATGTTTTCATGAGAAATAGCTATGAGCATGTATACTTAAATGATCTTGTTTACGCTATTTCTTTCACATATGAATGAGAATTTAGGAATTCTTAACTGCTCCTAGATCACCATTCATCCACTTCTCCTCATTTTTAGTATGATGAAATGATTCTCCTTTACCTTTCATCTCTGATTTTCGTCATTCCATCCCTTCGATAGATTGATAATTGTATCATGTGTGGCTATCTCACTCCTTGATCCTCTTATGACCAAGAAGACGCAATAGCAAGCCTTAATCCATGACTCCATGCCCAATGGTTTGAAACTTATCACGCCATACCTTGCCTCTTTGTTTGAGATTTCTACCTTCCATCCAAACACAAACAAAAAACCCCTGAGCCAAAAGCTAGCCTAAAATCATCAACAAAGTTGAATCATTAAGAGAGAGCCCTCTTTGATTACAGGTGGGCTAGAACCTGCAATCCAAAGATTGGTTTGTGGTTACCTCGGTCGTATCCCTAAACAGGAGCCTAGGGACAACCTGAGTGTTAACATAATGGCAACTCTGTTGGGGAACTCCTCATATTAATTCATTAAACTAGTCTACAGCCCTACAGAGGAAGAAACTGACCTGTGAAGGCCTCGGTCGACCTGTGTTGTTGCGTTTTTAGAAAAATTCCCAAAAAATAGATTAGAAGCTGGCTCCTAAGAAGAAAATGCGTAATACACAACCAAATCCTGATCCAAACAGCGCAGCTATTGTTGAAAATCCGAATTTAATTCCTATGATCATTAGAAAACGATAGCAAAAAGAATACCAAACTGCTAGTCTTGAAACAGCTCAACCAATCGGTGTACCAACCCATGTCAAAGTTTTATTCTGGTCAACCCCAAGTTCCCCTGGTTCATCACCCCCTTCTCCAAGTAGCTCCTCTACACCTCTATCCCGTATTCCTACTACCACTACTACTCCTTCTACCCCGGTTGTTCCTGTCACCCCCGCTGCTCTAGCTTTTCCACTTATCCCCATCATCATGGCTAGATATGCACCCCTACAATTGCCTGCTAATCCCGGGGCTATGCCTCAGGACTACCAATCAAAAATCACCTATTTTGATGGCACAACCTCCTGCACCGCCCTACAGCATACAAAGAAAATGCAAGATTATTTCGAGAGTTATTAGATTGACGATGAGAGTGTAAGAATGAAGATTTTTGTCCAAAGTTTGATCGGTGATGTTAGAACCTGGTTTAGGGCACTTCCACCCAATTCTATAGTAAACCTTGAAGCCATATACCAGACATTCATTAACAGATGGGAGAAAAAGAAAGACCCCTTGCACATACTGTCCGAGCATGATACTATCAAAAGAGGACCTGGGGAAGCTGTTCTGGATTACTTTGCCAGATTTAACAATGTTTACAATGTAATACCACAAAATTTAAGACCTCCACCTGACCTCACGTTATATAAATTCCCGGATGGCTTTGATGCTGAAATGGCGTATCAATTAAGGGAAAGAGCCCCGCAAAGCCTCGCAGAAATGCAAGATGCTGCAGTGAGTGTGGAAGAAAATCTGATTGCTAAAAGAAACAGAACTAGAGCTGAGACAAGAGCCACTTTCAAAGAAGAACCCTCAGCCTTCGATCAAAAGCTAGATGATATCATCAATGGCATGCACAGGCTGGGAGACAGAGTAGACAATGTTGAGAGGAAAACTTCATGGGAAGGTCAACAGCCCAATGCCATAAGGAACCCAATCTTTAGAAAAACCCAAAACTCAAACATTGGTAGGGCCAGTCCGGACGACGATATTAGGCCTCCTTTTCAAGAAAACTACGCGGAAGCATCTACATCCGCTGAGCCCACAGACGGGACGCATATGAACTTGATAGATTCAGAAAACGAACAGCAAATCTTCCTCACGGAAGAAGACCGACCTTACCTTCATACAAAACAATTCTGCACCAAGTCGAGAGAGTCCTTTGACTTTAAACAAGGATATGATATCGCTATATATGAGGTACACAATCAATAAAAATTGAGAGCAAGGACTATTGATGTTCCCCCATCTAGCAGAACAAAAGATAGAAAACAGCTCAACAAAACTAAAGGGAAGATCACCAACAATCAACTAGCTGACAGCCCTGTCCGAAACCCTCATCAGGTTACTGTGGAGGATGTAACAGATACACATTCTCCTATTGATCAGCCTCTGCCCCCCTCCTATTGAAAGAAGATCTGAAGAGCATTCCCAGACATCTTCCCAAAACAGAGATACCACAAATAGTCATACACCATGACACTGACATTCCAAAAGAAAACATAGAGAGTATGCCTGAAAAAAAGAAATTCACCAATGTCAACGCTAAGAACTCATTGGAAAAACCATTTATTTTTGAAGCAGAAATTAGAAAACTCAAGATTTCCATTCCCCTCTCAGAACTGGCTAAGCATGATGTATATAGACAAGAAACTGAAAGGTCGCTTCAATTGCCAGAAGTAAGGGATGATGTAAACGTTTTAGATGATACCCCTGAACTACTGTTCGGACCAGAAGTTGACAGAAAAACAACTTATGGACCTGTTCCACCTTTCTATGTCAGCCTGCACGTACATGAAAAAATACTACATATTGTTATGTTTGACTCAGGTGCCTCACATAACCTTATGCCCAAAGCCGTAATGGAAAGGTTGAATCTCAATGTCACCAGGCCATACAAAGATCTATATTCCTTTGATTCATGTCAGGTCAAATTTTTAGGCTTGATCAAAGACCTTTGTGTCTCTCTACTCCAATTCCCCAACAAGACAATCTTAATGGACGTAGCAATAGCCGACATTCCCACAAATTATGGTATGCTTCTATCCAGATCGTGGGGAGCAAAATTGCAAGGATCCCTTCAACTCGACCTCTCTTATGCCACTATATCTATCTTTGGGCAACCAAAGAGACTATATAGAGAAACATTAATGAAGTATGTGGTAAGGAGTGAGGAAAAACCCCAAAATTTTCCAATATACTCAATCCATTCTGATATGGATTCATTTATTTTATTTAATGATAACACCAGCCCTCCAACTGATGATAAGCTGTTATCTTTGGAGCAAGGCACCTACGTCAATGAAAAAATGGTTGCCAATACCCATGAAATTGTCTCAACAGCTAAGACAACCAACAAACAGCAAGAAGAAAATCCCGAAACAGAAATTACCAGTCCGCCCGTTCCCCAAACAACTGAAACTCTCAATACAAACCTCGAACGAGAAGTCGCATGGTATTTGGAGTTTGATGGTTCAGTTAACAAGTTAGGAGCATGGGCTGGAGTGTGGATTTACAATACTCATGATAATTGCGCACAAGGCCATGCCTATAGACTCAATTTCAGATGTACAAACAATATGGCGGAGTATGAAGCTCTTCTCTTAGGCCTGAAGTTGCTCAAAACCCTGGGAGCTACTACCGTCTCCATCCTAGGTGATTCAGACTTGATTATACAACAGATAAAGGGTAACTTTGTCGCTAATGATAGTAGAATGAGAGCTTACAGAGCTGCTGCCACCGAATTTCTCAACGCCTTCAGTGAATTTGAGCTGGCCAAAATTGCACAAGACCATAATATTCATGCCCATAGCCTAGCCACCTTCACTAGCGCATGCAAGCTTCCATTCGAACCAAATCACCATTTCACCGCTGAAATAAAACACAGACCTTCGGTCCCTAACAATGTCAAGGATTGGCAGATATTCCAAGATGATGCCCAGATTAACAATTTCTTAACTCTAGAGTAGGAATTCTCCAACACAAACATTGACATGGATGCGATGGCCGAATCAAAACAGTTAGCAGAAGAAAACCACCTGGCTCTAACATCTGCAATAGCTAAACAAATCCTTAGCCCAACTGTTTTCAACAATACAAATATAGGACAGCAAAAACAAATTTGTTCACAGAAAACAGCCAAGATAAAGGATGAGTTTATTGATCTGAAAGGTAATGTTCTGCCTGTCGGCCTTACTCCATTGGAAGACATGTTTGATGGCAACGATGTGGCCAAAAAACCAAAGATGGAACCTTTGAATGCTGCCATAGAAGAACACAACATAGGAACAACAGAACACCCTAGAATGATTCAATTATCCAAAATCTGCCTCTTGACCAAAAAACTGAAATATGTGGATTTGTTCAAAGAATTCCAAGATGTATTTGCCTGGAGTTACGAGGACTTGAAGTCCTATGACACTTCAGTAATCCAACATACCATTCCCTTAAAACCAAATCAAAAACCGTTCAGACAAAAAGTTAGAAGAATGAACCCCATGCTTCTTCCCTTGATTGAAAAAGAAATAAAGAGAATGTTCGAAGCAGGTATCATTGCACCCATCAGATTCTCTGAATGGGTGTCTAACTTAGTTCCCACTAGAAAAAAAAACAGGAGAGATAAGACTGTGTGTAGGCTTGAGAAATTTAAATGAGGTCTCTCTAAAAGACCACTACCCGTTGCCCAAAATGGATCATATCTTGCAAAGAGTAGTGGGTTCCTCTAGAATTTCTTTATTAGATGGATTTTCAGGATTTAACCAAATACTTGTTCACCCGGATAACCAGGACAAGACAACTTTTACCACACCCTGGGGAACATTCAAGTACGTTAAAATGCCTTTTGGGCTTAAAAACGCCGGTGCTACCTTTCAAAGGGCAATGGATATTGCGTTTGCTAAGGAGATACATGATTTCCTCGTAGTTTACCTTGATGACCTAACCCCATTCTCCAAATCCGACCAAGAGCACCTTAAGCACTTAAGGCAAATTTTCATGACATGTAGGAAATACAGCATTTCCTTGAACCCTAAGAAGTCCCTGTTTTCCCTGGAGGAAGGCAAACTTTTAGGGCATATAATATCAAAAGATGGGATTACAATTGACCCAGAAAGAATTCAAGCTATCCTTCAAATCCCTTATCCAAGAAACATAAAAGAATTGCAAGCATTCCTCGGAAAGATCAACTTCCTGAGGAGATTCATCCCAAATCTAGCCGAGCTAATAAGGCTATTGAGCAACATGCTGAAAAAGGATGCCAAGGTAAGATGGTCTCTTGAAGCCAAGCAGGCTTTTGAGAGTATAAAAGCTGCCCTAACTCAAACACCTTTCCTCACCAGTCCTCAATTCAACAAAGATTTTATCATTTTTTCCTTCGCATCTGAACACACTATAGCTGTTGTCCTTCTGCAGAAAGATGATCAAGGCAACGAGAAGCCAATTGCTTTCTTTAGGCGAGCTTTGAGAGATGCACCCTTGAAATTCCAGATCATGGAGAAGCAAGCCTACGCTCTGGTCAAAGCCATCAAAGATTTCAGAATTTACATCCTATATTCCCATGTGATTGCCTATGTCCCTAATGTTGTTGTAAAGGATATACTAACTCAAGAGGGACTGGAAGGCAAAAGAGGCAAATGGATTGCCAACATCCTTGAATACGACATTGAAATAAAGCCCACTAAGCTCATAAAAGGACAAGGGTTATCCAAACTAATGTCTGAAGAAAACTTACAAGCATTAGACATTAACCAACTGGACGATGAACCAGAGCTGGCGACTCCACAGATCAGTGAAACCTTCATACAATCCCCTTGGTACACTGATATTTTCTTTGTATTGTTAAACCTATGTGCTCCTACAGGAT
Organism: Pinus taeda; assembly: GCA_000404065.3. NCBI lineage: Eukaryota > Viridiplantae > Streptophyta > Pinopsida > Pinales > Pinaceae > Pinus > Pinus taeda. The sequence continues at coordinate 225,668 of APFE030463254.1, read as the reverse complement.
TGTCCAGAACCAAGAAAAGATTTTTAAGGATGAAATCATCAAAATTTTGTGTCATAGATGGGGCTTTATTTTGGAAAAATCATGAAGGTCTTTTGCTTAAATGTTTAACTATAGATGAAACTAACAGCATCATGAAAGAATTTCATGCAAGGGACTGTGGAGGACACTTATATTGGAAATCCACGGCTGACAAGATCTTACGGGCTGGTTATTATTGGCCCTCTTTGTTTGCAGATGTAAAGAATTTTGCTGCCTCATGCCACAAATGCCAAATCTTTGAAGGGAAAAGAAAACTACTGCCCTTGCCCCTTAAGCCCATTTCAACCGAGAAACCTTTTCAACAATGGGGTCTTGACTTCATTGGAGAAATCCATCCCTCTTCCTCAGGCCAACACAAGTGGATATTAACAGCCACCGATTATTTCACTAAGTGGATTGAAGCCATCCCCTGTAGGCAAGTCAAGGACTCCACCATCATCCAATTCCTTGAGAGCAATATCCTTTCTAGATTTGGCTGCACTAAGAAAATTATCACTGACAACGCTGTTGCTTTCAAATAAAAAAAAATCATCAACTTTTGCCATAAATACCACATCACCTTAGGCCACTCCACAGCTTACTACCCTCAAGGTAATGGCTTGGCCAAGTATTCCAACAAAAGCCTAATTAACATCATAAAGAAACTACTGGAAGGAAACAAAAAGAACTGGCACAAGAAGCTCACAAATTCTCTGTGGGCAGACAAACTTTCCACCAAAAAATCCATCGGGATGAGCCCTTATGAACTTGTATATGGCATGGAAGCCAAGTTCCCTTCATCTCTGGGCATACCTACTATCAAAATGTTGCAAAAAATGCAGGCTGAACCAAATGACATGCAGAGAGGAGTTAATCAAACCATTCACCTTCAGCAAACCAGAGAACAAGTCTTCAACGGAGCTAAAATACTACAGGAAAAACTCAAGAAAATGTTTGATAAGAAGACCAAAGTAGAGGATTTCTGGGTAGGCAACAAAGTTCTACGATGGGATTCACGAAGAGAAGACAAGCGCAAACACGCAAAATTCAATTTTTTGGGGAAAGGTCCGTACATTATCAGCACTGTGCAAGGCAATAATACCTATTTTCTCAAATCTTCAGATGGTAGCATAGCTGAAGAAGGCCCGATCAATGGTCGAATGCTAAAGCACTACAATGATCCGCTTGATTGAAAAGAGGAGGCGGTGTTTTATCTTGTACATATTTGTATATACCGAATCTTGATTTTTGTAAGAACCCATAATGCTGGAGCACGCAGAAGAAAGCAGGCAGTGCTTTGCAGTTCAACAAAAGTACAAGCAAAGGAAAGAGTTGTTACCAAGTCCAAAGGTTCAAATCAATCCAATAGTCAGAAAGAAGACGTTCAAAACAGCAACAACTAAAGACTAAGGAAATCTGACCTGCTGTTCTTGGCTTCTCACAAGGAGAAACCATCCCCAAGTGGAGCCACTGTTAGCCTCCTACTGCAGTAGGTTAATCATATTTCATGATTGACATTTTTACAGGCCAAATATGTCATACTTTGCATGCTGCAATCCTCCATATTTGCTTAACATTCTCCAAGTGAAGAAGGCTACTCAGAGTTCGTTTAACTTCCTTCCAAATTTTGAGAAGTTATTCTGGTGTCACCAATTGTCAGTTAAAGGGAGGTCCAAACAGCTTAATCTTGGTCTCCCTAGGTTTAAATTTCCTGTTTTAGAATATAGAGAATGTAAATCTATCCAAACAGCATAATCTTGGTAGATTCTTAGATATGTAGAGAATCAAAGGAGCCGAACAGCTTAATCTGGGCCCTTGGATGGAATAAGGGTAGTCTGTAGATAGGAAAGCATGAAAAAGAAAAATTGAAATGATGGGTCTACAAGTCTAAGTGCACCCAAATCAAAAGAAGAAATTTTTTTAGGTAAGTAGGCTGGGTAGGTAGTTGTGAGGTTGTTGAATCTTGATTGCTGATCAGTTCCAGGTTTCCCGGCGTCATCCTTGCTCAGGACACAATCACCAGGAAATTCTATGTGAGAAGCTCAAAAATAGGTCTAACTAAATCCCTCTCTCCACCTTCCCCAATCATTAACTAACTTCCCCAAAAGAGTTCAAGATCTACTTGATACCTCTTAAGTTCCATCATTTTCATAGCATTAGCTTGGGTGAAGATCTGCTTTACTCAAAGATATTCCATACTCTCTCTATAAGCTTCTGCCCCCTCGTTGCAGCCTAAGATCTCCCGCACTTAGCGCTTTCTTACCATATCCATATTAACCACTGACATTATTATTTAGCTCCCTATATTTTCCCATCCCCCTACTAAAATTATGTAAATCATCCCC
>APFE030463254.1:187071-223093 GCA_000404065.3 Pinus taeda | reverse complement strand
GTTAAAAAATAACCATAAGAACCCCCGGGAATTGCTCAGTTTACCTAAAACTTAGCAAGAACGCTCATGTTTCCCCTTCAAACCATCTTCCAAATACAATGGACTCCTTCCAGAGTACAAAATACCTTTTCGGGTTATCGGACTCCTTCCGAAGCCTCAAATGCCTTTCTGACCCACTTACTCACTCCTTCCGACCGAAGTAAAACCCTTGCCAACTTCCTTAACACTCCGCAGACCCTAGTAAGCCAGCTCACATCACGAGATCGCAGTATTCTCGCCACATAAGTTATGACCCTTCCGTCATTACCCGACGCAATATTGCGATATTGACGATCGACAGTCTCAAGCATCGCATGTCCAACTAAGACGCCTTCCCGTTCCCCGCCAATGCGATATTGGGATCGCATCAGAGAAGTTCATCGCATTGCCTTCAAGTATCAACACCCCACCATGTGACTTTCATACCAGGAACCCACCGCAGGCTGACGTCATCTGCCATACTCCTGACGTCAGCAGCCAGAAAGCCGAAAATTCGCGCAGGAAGAAAAATCGCACTTCGGAGCTCCAGAACAAGAAACAGAGGCAGTTTAATCGCGCATCGCTATGGGAAATAGGCCGTTTTGGAGAATCTTTGGGGAATCTTTTGATTCCTTGGCCCGTTTTGCGCCGAAAAAGCCTGAAATCGCCCGATTGTGCCAAATTAATCCAGTTTAAAGACAACAAAAGACCAATGACAGAGATTAAAGTGTATCATATCAAATCATCAGGGAAACAAGCGTGTCAAAGAGTATCAGCAAGCGGTGGAAGCCATCAATGTAGCGGCAAAGAGTATCAGTGAAAATCTTAAGCAGCAGCCCAAAGCAGGAGAACATTTAATACATTCCAGCAAAGTCAAAGAAAGAGGGCGAAGCCACTCAAACACCCTCAAATCATAATTATTGCACATTTACCTCGCACCAGAATAGAGCTATAGATCCCGAAGCACAATTACTCCAACAACACTGCATCCAGCCTCCAAGGGCCACATTGCATGCCTTTTTGATTCAGTTGCCTCTGACGCAGCCCAAAAGACTTACCTGCATTTAATTCCAGCAACACTTAGGTTTTAGAAAAGATCTTCAGCAGACCTGTTTAGGTCAATTGTAATAAATTCCTTTCTAATATTTTTCTTATATATACCACCCTGAACGATGTAGCGAGGGGTTGGTGGGTTGGTCAGTGAGTCGAAGACACTGCTTAATCTTCTTCTCAACATTTTCTCGAAGTAGAGACTTGCACTGTAACTGTCATACTTTCTATAATCAAATATTGCTGAAAGTATGGATTTCAGAACTGCTTGATGTGTCTAATTGGCCAAGGAGTGACTACGGAATTCTTTTGCTTCTACATGATTCAATAAGTGTTTCTCACCTATGTTAATTTTCATGTTTTTTGCACCGTTCTGCCATCTAAATTGCAGAAAATAACGATAGCTTAAGATTTGTTTAACTACACCTTAAGTTCAATTTCTGCACTTTTTTATGTTTTCATCAGAAATAGATATGAGCATGTATACTTAAATGATCTTGTTTACGCTGTTTCTTTCACATATGAATGAGAATTTTGGAATTCTTAACTGCTCCTAGATCACCATTCATCCACTTCTCCTCTTTTTCAGTATGATGAAATGATTCTCCTTTTCCTTTCATCTATGATTTTCGTCAGTCCATCCCTTCGGTAGATTGATTATTCTATCATGTGTGGCTATCTCGCTCCTTAATCCTCTTATGACCAAGAAGACGCAATAACAAGCCTTAATCCATGACTCCATGCCCAATGGTTTGAAACTTATCACACCTTACCTTGCCTATTTGTTTGAGATTTCTACCTTCCATCCAAACACAAACAAAAAACCCCTGAGCCAAAAGCTAGCCTAAAATCATCAACAAAGTTGAATCATTAAGATAGAGCCCTCTCTGATTGTAGGTGGGCTAGAACCTGTAATCCAAAGATTGGTTTGTGGTTACCTCGGCCGTATCCCTAAACAGGAGCCTAGGGACAACCTGAGTGTTAACAGGTGGAGTGGAAATGTAAGGGGAATGATGAATTTGTGTAAAGATTATTTTTACACAAGAAATGTGGCTTCTTTTCACTAAGCTAACTCACATGTCACCCTGTATTTTAAGCAAGAATGGAATGAAAATGGACTTTTAGGCATATCCAAGGTCCTTGAGGGAATGTTAGTGAATTGGTTAGGAAATAAGAAGAGAGGGGAGTTATAGATGCCTTGCCTGATCTTATCAACATGAGAAAGTTCCACAAAATGATGATCCTGATAGATATGACATTTGAAAATACGAAATGGATCACATAGCTTGATTTCTGCAACCACAAAACTACTTACCCAGCCTACTTTACCTAGCAATTTTTCTTCTCTTGGTTTGGGTGCACTTGAAATAGCAAACCCGACTTTTCAACTTTTTCTTTTATTTACTCTCCTCCTACCTATATCTACACTTATTCCATACAAGGGCTCAGATTAAGCTGTTGGGCACCCTTGCTTCTCTACCTATCTAAGAATCTACCCTGATTAAGTTGTTTGGACAGATAATGATTCTCTATATTCTACAACAGGAAATTGAAACATAGGGAGACCAAGATTAAGGTGTTTGGACCTCCCTTTAACTGAAAATTCTTTAAAAATGGAATAACTCCTCAAAATTGGAATACAGCAGAGGCATTAGGGTGGCAGACTCTCATGGACACTTCTTTGGCTTGAGTATGAAATATGGAACATTGCAGCCTGCAGAGCATGACATATTTAGCATGTGAAAATGTCAATCATGAAGGATGAATACCTTCTATGAGCAGGAGGCTAACAGGAGGGACAATAGTTAATTCATCTTTGTCTTTTCCTTTAGGATGGACGCTTTCCGTTTTTCCTCCCTCCTGTACATGGAAATGACAATTTTCAGCGTCCTCTATTAATATCACATGTTTCGTTATAACTCTTTATTATTTCCTAAGTTCGTAATGAAGAAAGGCTTATAAATCCTAATTGAAAGATACTGAAATAACCATCAAAACATACCTTCTTTGATACTCCACACACCCCCCGGCTTACCCTTTTTCATGGCCTCATGAAAACATTGTAGTTGACATGCAAGGAAGTGAGTGAGTAGGCTGGAGGTGGAATCTCGTGTGAGGGCCTAGAGCCGTGATGCAAAACTAAATGATAAAAGAAATGGCCTGTCTAACCCTCAACCATCTCATATAGGGCTTGGTATCCGGGTGCAGGATGCCAAATGATTGGACTCTGGAACTTATATCCTAACCAAGATGGCCCTGCCCTCAAAACAATTTCGCCATAGAGGGGAAAACGATTGGCAGCAAGTTTAAAGTTCTCATACTTAAATGGTTCTTTGAGCTGGATATTCGGATTACATATTTGATATTAAAATTTAGCTGCATCAATAGCAGGGTCTTTAATAGAGGAAAAGTATTCAAGTCCCTGCTGAATGATTGCCTCATGCATGGGTCCTAATGCTTCAATCACTCTTGGAGCCTTCATGAGATTTCCATGTCTCGTCCATAACTGTGCTGGGTCCCTAGGCTCAGCTCTTACCCATAGATCTAATCCATTTTCTTGTCTTTGAAAAGCGTTGTAGGCTTTGAGCCATTTAATTTGATTGAGTGCAAATGAGATAAATGCTTGCAATTGAATGTCCACAACAAAAGGGCTAGAGTTCAATTCGGTTTCTTGTTCTAGTACAAGGTTATGCAAGTAAAATTCACACAATAATCTCTGCACTTTTTCCCCGTAATGTTTACAGCAATTTATGAAATCATGTATGGTGTTAATTTGTATGGGAGCACCTGCTTTAACAACCTTTATTTTCAATTGTAAATACCTTTCCATTAAAAATAGGGCATAGTTCCTAGCAGGGGCTCTACATGCTAGGACGCCATTGTATAGAGAACACAAGGTATCCATCTGTTTGATAACTACATATAATCTATGAGTTAACTTTGCAACTTTCTCTTGTTCCTTCCGCCATCCTTCGAAGGTTTGGCTTTCAGATAAGTTGAAGTTCCTTGGTTGCTATTGTAGTTCTTTATATTTTTCTTGGGGGCCGTTTGCTCCCTAAGCTTTTCTGCTTCTTGCTGGGTCGGCTTCAAACCTTTCTGAAGGGTTCTCGTTTTCAGATCCTTTTTCCATGCAGCTGTGGAGGCCGAGAGCTTTACCAGAACTTTCTTATTGCGCTGCTTCGAGTTCAGAACCCTTATTACTCCTGAAGGTGGTGCCTCCGTCTGAACTATTTTATCATCCTTTTCTATTTTAACATGACCACCATCCCATTGTTGTTCCTTTTCAATTTGAACAACAATCTGCATTTCAGTTTCATTTAGAACATCAGCTTGGCTTTTGTCAGGGTTTTGAGCAGTAGGATGGATTCTGGTACTCCGCCTTTTACCCTTAAGGGATTTTACTAGTGTGGTCTGACCTTTTCTTCCTGAAGTCCCTTTTACCCTTTGCCTCGGCTTTATAATCCTAATCTTCTGGTGAAGCTGGACTATTATATTCAATAATCTCTATTATTCCTTTCGTAATTCCCTTATTTCCGCCATTTCTTCAGAAGGAACAGTAGGATGTTTGTTGCGGTTTGGATTGTGGCTAGCACCCTGATTTTCTTCCTGGGGTGGTTGTTCCAAGGCAAGAACCTTAATTGGCTTCGTTATTTCTTGGGCTAATTCTTCTTCTGCCCTTACCTCCTCCAGACTTTCTTCTGGTGCCTTCTGATTAGGAATGGGTTGTTCCTGCTCAACATTTTCTGACATCTTCTCATCATGAACGGATGGATTTTCTACTTCCGCCTCTTCTGCATGTGATTCCTCGGGTGCATCTTTCTCCTAGGGTTTCTCTCCGGCAAGGAGGTCCGATGGACTCGGAGGTTCGCCATATTCGCCTATATTGGCCAAAACTTTGGCCAATTCATCTTCCCCTAATGGGTCTTGTAATGGACTGCCTTCCTGCTGTTCCATTCCTTCCTCCTGCTCAGACTACTCAACTTCTTTTCCCTCGTCTCCTTCCTCTCCAGATTGCTCATCTTTTTCTTCTTCTCCTTCTGCAGATTGCTCTATGTCCTCTTCTTCTTCTTCTTCTTCTTCTTCTGCTTATGCCTCTACAGACTGTTCTGCTTCCTCGTCCTGTACTTCTGTTTCCTTGTCCTCGCTTGGGGTTTTCTCATCTTCGATTTCTACTATCTATCTAGTGCCTTCCTGGGGCCTATCCAACCCCCCTCGTAGCCATGCGAGTCGGGCTGATTTCCTGCATTTTTCGGGTTGCTCGGGTGTGTTGGTAACATGTTTCCGTTTTTTATATTTCTTATGTTTTTCAGGTTGCTCTGGTGTGCAAGTGACCTACTTCCGTTTTTTTGGCCATTAGGGTGTGCTAGTGACTTGTTTCGGTTTTTTGAACATTCGGGTGTGGCCAACCATGCATTGACGATGGTAATTAGCTCTTCCTAGCTGCTCTACTGTTGGGTGAGACTATGGTTGACTATCAACTGAATTAATCCGTGGTGGTTGAAGACTGACTCTACATGTTGTGCTCTTTTCATGCTTCGTGCAATGTCATGAAGTAATGAATTTGACAATGCAGGTAAATTTACAGAGAATTTTTGTTTTAGAACAGCTAGGAGTTTAAGATGTCGTGGTCTTACCATGTCTTTTCTACCTTCACAGGTGATATAGCTTTGAATGATCTTTTCTAATTCTTCCCACGTCTCTCCTAGTGTTGCTAGCAACACCCCCTTTCCTTGAATTGCCAGGCTCTATCCCTCGTCCTGAAAGATTTCTAAAATCTTCTGCTACCTTTCCTTCTTTATCGTCCATACCGGTCCAGTGGCTGGAAATCCCGAGACTTCTGCTATTATGTCATCGATGACTGCTATTCGTCTTCCTCTTACTGTGGAGTAGTCTTCTTGCAAATTCTGTAAAAATTCAATCGCTACTGTTTCATTAGACTCCTTCAGGCGGTTAAGATAGGTCAGCCATCCTACTCTTTCCAGGATTTTTCGGGCTGCAGCCGAAACAGTTAGCACTTGTGGTTCTCTGCGAACTGACCTTCCTCCCATAGTTTGACTGCAAATTATCAAAGGAACGACAGCTGTTTGTTGAAACGCAGAGAAGCTGATGGCATAACACTCGTTCAAACTCTAATGCTACGGTGTATGCAGTGGAAATGGCTTTGATCAGCAACTCATGCAGAAAAAAAAAAAATAGAAAAAGATAATACCATTGAGCCATGTTGTGCCCAAGTACACAATCTCTCAAATGACGGGTTGACATGTGCTCTGGGGAATGATGAGGTTAACCTCCCCCCCGCAATGTGATAGGTTGTCCCAGCCGTCAAATAAATGAGCAGTGCCTGTTATGCAGCAATGTCTTTAAGGAACAGCGTATGGAAATATGCCATGCTTACAAAAATATCCTATTACTGAAATTGAGGTATAAAGTTACGTCGCTTTAATACGTAAGAGACTGTGGTGATTTGATGGAAGTTGGAGGATAAGACATTTGCCGTAAATAGAGAGTCTCATGCGGTCATTGTCACTGGTTCTATAATGATTGGTGATAACATATAGTCATGCGTTATATGGTTAGGTAATATCATATAATCGATTACCACGGCATAAGAAACAAAAGGATGCAATCCACTTACCTATTGGTGTAAAAATGAAACTTCAATACCATTAATAGAGCTCTGCTGCCAACAGGTGTCCATAACCTTGGTAGAGTTGTTTGTTTCACCCTTGGAACCATAGTCCTTTGTCTATGCCAGGAAACGTTGTGCAATGTCAAGATGTAGGCCATTATGCTGGCTTGGTGACTAGTTAGTCATAATGCCATTCATGAGGAAGGAGCGAGTAGTGTGCAGGCCGGCTCATGATGAGACCTCCTATTCCAAGGGTTGTTTGTTTGATATACCTCTTGGACCATTTCCCTGGTGTGTTGGCCATAGTGGGAATGCCACTTCGCTTCCGTCCTGATGATCATGGTAGGCCAGCTTGTAATGAGACTTCCTATCCTACAATTTGACAATTTAGAAACCATGGTCTGCTTAATTTTTTTCTTGTTTTTCATAAATTTCCTTTCCTATTTATACACAAAGGGTGGTTCAACACTCCTTAAGAGTAGGAATGGTGGAAGAAGTCTTAATATCCCAATAGGAAGGTATAGATCCTTTGCTCTTATGGCTGAATGATAATCAAGGAGGATTAAAAAGGGACCATCATGATACAAATAACCAATCAGAACAGAATTAGTAGAGCAATGGCAGCAAAAGATGATGAATAAGCATGTCTTTCCTTGTGTCTTCTAACCAATTCAAGGCAGTTTCTTATAAAGATAGTGATTTATGATTGACTGATTTCCGTATGCTGTATTTTTGTTCCAATTACATAAGTGCATAGCCGTATTTAAAAAGACTTGAAGGAACATTAGCAATAAGCATCCTCAATTTAGAATAGCAAAAGGAACAAGTTGTTTCACAAGGAGAGCAAAATCATACAAGTGGTGTTTCTTTTGAGGAAGGGAAAACAATAGTTCACAAATGTTGTCCCTTTGAAAAAAAAGGAACATCAAAACATACAGATTACATTCCTTTGAAAAAGGAATAGCAGAAATAAAAAAAATGTTGTTCCTTTGGAAAAGGAATAGGAAATATAAAAAAATGTTGTTCCTTTGAAAAAGGAATAGCTGAAAGCAAACATTATGTTCCTTTCCAAAAGGAACAGCAAAAACTCACAAATGTCGTTCCTTTGGAAAAGGAACAACAAAAACACAAAAATGTCGTTCCTTTGGAAAAGGAACAGTAAAAATCAAAAAGTGTTGTTCCTTTGGAAAAGGAACAGCAGAAACCAAACATTTTGTTCCTTTGGAAAAGGAACAGCGAAAACTCACAAACATCGTTCCTTTGGAAAAGGAACAACAGAAATCAACAGTCTTGTTCCTTTTGAAAAATGAACAGTAAAAACAAAAGTGTTGTTCATTTGGAGAAGGAACAGGAAAAACACACAGGTGTCATCCCTTTGGAAAAGGAACAATAAAAAACAAAAGTGTTGTTCCTTTTGGAAAAGGAACAACAGAAAACAAAAGTCTTGTCATTTTTGGAAAAAGAATAGCAGAAAACAAAAGTGCTGTCCTTTTTGGAAAAAGAATAGCAGAAGCAAAAAAATGTCATTCCTTTGAAAAAAGGAACAACAGAAATAAAAAGTGTTGCTCCTTTTGGAAAAGGAACAACAGAAAACAAAAGTGTTGTTCCTTTTGGAAAAGGAACAACATAAAACAAAAGTGTTGTTCCTTTTGGAAAAGGAACAGTAGAAAACAAAAGTGTTGTTCCTTTTGGAAAAGGAACAACAGAAAACAAATGTGTTATTCCTTTTGGAAAAGGAGCAGCAGAAAACAAAAGTGTTGTTCCTTTTGGAAAAGGAACAACAAAAAATAAAAGTGTTGTCCCTTTTGGAAAAGGAACAATAGAAAACAAAAGTGTTGTCCCTTTTGGAAAAGGAATAACAGAAAAAAAAGTGTTGTCCCTTTTGGAAAAAGGAACAACAGAAGTAACAAAACTTGTTGCAAAGATATGTACAAAAGTAATTCAAGAAGTTATGTACAAATTGTAAAGAAAGTAAGTTTCTTAGTGAATTGCAGGTGAGGAAGACTTGTCTTCCTCCCATAAGATCTCCATATCTGAATCTTGGCGTAGATGTTGGCAGAAGGACTCCCAAGTAAGTGGTTTGCGATAGAGACGGACTTTATGGCCATTTACCTTAAAGGCATATCCCAAAAAATCACTAGTAATCACAATAAGGGTACCATTGTCATGTACCTTCTAGATTTGATATGGTCCCAGCCAATGAGTCTGGAGTTTCCCGAGGAAGTCCTAAAACTTGGAGTCGTATAAAAGAGCCCAGTCTCCTTCATGGAAGACTTTATTTTTAATGAGAGCATCATGCCATTTAGCTCTCTGCTACTGTATCAGGGCAGTGTGTTGAAGTGCAGAGAGCCTAATTTCATCCAGCTCATTGATCTGTTGTAGTCTATTAGTTTGTGTCTCGATTAGGTCTAAACCAACTTATTGTGCTATTCGTAATGTCTGGATTTCGAATTCTATAGGAAAAATATGTTATTTTCCAAAACTTAGCTGATAAGGCGAGTAACCAGTGGTGCTTCTCCATATTGTTCTATAAGCCCACAATGCTTCAGGTAGTCTGGCAGCCCAATCATGTCTATGTGATGCAACAGTTTTTGTTAAAATTGTTTCTATTATTTTATTGCTGCTTTCTACTTGCCCATTTGCCTGTGGGTGATATGGAGAAGTAATTTTATGCTGGACATGATAGTTGTTGAGTATTGCAGCTAATATGTTCCCAGCAAACTATGGTCCACCATCTGTAATTATCTCTCTTGGAAGGCCATAGCATACAAATATATGGAACAGGAACTGTATAACAAATTCTTCTGTGGCTCTTGGCAATGCCTCTGCTTCAACCCACTTAGTGAATTATTTTTTTGCCACCAGAGTGTATGTTTTATGTTTTGATGGTGGGTTGATTGGTCCCACAAAATCAAGATCCCATCACTCAAATGGTTCGATGACTAGTTGTGGTTTCAAAGGCATCTCATCCGACTGACTAGGGTGTCCTACTCTCTGGCAACTGTTACATGCTTGGACAAATTTCTTTGCATCTTTGAAAATTGTGGGCCAATAATACCCTGTTTGTAATACTTTATGTGCAGTCCTATGATCAGCGAAATGTCCACCACATGGTTGGTCATGGCAGGCTTTCAATATGTCAAAAATTTCGTCCTATCGAACTCATCCCCTGATATGCATGTCTGCCCCTGTGTGGAATAAATATCCCCTAATCCAGGAAAATCTAGTACTTCGCTGAACAATTTGTTTTCGCTCATTAGGGGTTAGATGCTTTAGTAACTTACCTACTGCTAGGTAATTGGAAACGTTAGCATACCAGGGTGTTTGAACAGTAACAGCAAAGAGATGCTCATCTAGAAATTGATCTTCAACTGCTGCTGCATCAACTGGCTTTGGCATTCTTGAGAGGAAATCAGCTACGGGGTTTTCTCTCCCAGGTCGATCCTTGATTGTAATATCAAATTCCTGCAATAAAATCAGCCATCTAGTTATTCTACCATTTGTGATAGGCTTGTTTGCTAAATATTTTATAGCAGAATGATCTTTGTACAAGATAACAAGATATCCAGTAATATAATGTCTGAATTTATTAACAGCATGTATAACGGCTAGAATTTTTTTCAATGACAGTATAATTTAATTCAGCAGGGGATAGATTTTTGCAAATGTAATAAATTGTATATGATTTTCTATCCTCCTCCTATCCAAGGACTGCTCCAATGGCTATGTCTGAGGCATCAGATAATATCTGGAATGGAAAATCCCAATTTGGTTTTCGAAGGACTGGGGTTGTAGATACGATCTTCTTCAGATCCTTGAAAGCACGTTCACACTTCTCTGTCCAAATAAAATCAACGTTACCAGTTAGTGCATACAAGGGTGCAACAATACGTGAATAATGTTCTATAAACCTTCTCTAGTAACCAGAGAATCCAAGAAAGCTACGTACCTTTGTTTGAGTAGTAGGAGTAGGGATAAGCAAAAGTATTTGGATTTTGGCTGGATCTACCTGAATGCCAGCTGCTGAAATATAGTGTCCTAAAATAAGTCCCTCCATCATCATCATATTACATTTTTCATGGCTTAAACAAAGCCTGGTAGTAATGCAACGTTGTAGGACTTTTTATAGCATATCCAATGTTGGATCAAACTCATCTCCATATGGAGTAAAGTCGTCCATATATACTTCCAGTCCTTCATTTATTAGGTCTACAAAAAGGCTAAGGATATCCCTTTGAAATTTGGCAGGGACATTGCATAAGCCAAAAGGTAAAACTCAGTAGGCGAATGTTCCCCAAGGACAAGTAAAAGTAGTTTTGTCCTAATCTTTAGGGGCAATCTATATTTGGTTATACCCACTGAAGCCATCGAGGAAAGAAAAGAATTTCTTCCCTCCCAATGTGTCTAATACTTGGTCGATGAATGGGAGAGGAAAGTGATCTTTTCGTGTTTCTTTATTTAGCTCCCTGTAGTCCATGAAGATTCTCCACTTCCCATTCTTTTTCGGTACCACCACAAGCGGGGAGACCCATTTACTATCAGAGATAGGGTAGATAAAGTTAACATCTAAAATTTTTTGAAGCTCAGCTTTTACTACTTCTTTTAGATGAGGATTTAGTCTTCTCTGAGGCTGCCTAACAGGTCTTGCATCATTTTCTATGTAAATGTGTTGTGTACATAATTGGGGGTCAATTCCTTTCATATCAGGGTAATTCCCATGCAAATGCTTCTTTATATTTCCTTAACATATGGATGAGCTTTGTTTCTTGTTCGGATGTGAGGTTGGCGTTAATGTTTAAGGTTTTTCCAGGTTCAATTTCGACAATTTTACTATGTGCAACAGAAGTGACAGGGATTGTGTGATCGTGTGTATCTTTCAAAGGTTTCTCTTCTAATTCATTATCAAATGCTGCTTTTATCATATGACATTGGGTACGAGATGTGAGTTCAATTTGACTAATGAAATTACTGATGGCATCATCTTCTGTTTGGTCTTTCAATTCAAGTGCTTCTTATATAGTTAATGGAGATCTAATGTTATTAGTAAGATATGATACAGGGCGCCTATTAGTTTTAACTATTATGATGCTTGGCTATGCTGGGGGATATAGTACTAAATTCTTGATATCTGCCCCCTTGGTTATGATCATGTTCCCTTGCCGACAACTGATATAGGCATCAACAGTAGCGAGCCAAGGTCTTCCTAAGATCAATGGATGTCCATCAAGTCGGGTTTTAGGATTTATTATTAGAAAATCGGTTGGATATTCCCAGGAGTCAATCGAGACCATGACATCATGTAGTATGCCTTCCGGCCTAACCACAGATCGGTCAGCCAATTCTAACAAAGTGGAGGTGGGTTCTACAGATGTAATGCCTAGCTTTTGGCAAGTAGCGGTTGTTAAGATATTCATTGTAGCTCCAAGATCAACTAAGGAATTGGGCAAGGTTTGACCATAAATTTGGACAGTTACTATTGGGTTTCTTGGGTCTTCATACTTAATGGGTGTTTCCTTTCCTGATAATAGGTCAGATAAAGTGCCGACTACTTGAACTCTTGGATTATTTATTATATTCCTCCTTCGTCTTTTTATGCACAATTCTTTAATAGTTTTTGCGTATATCGGGATGTCTTGAATGGCTTGGAGGAATGGAATTTTTATGTACAAATTTTTCAATTCTCCCAGAATGTCAAAATCAGGCTGTTATATAGGTCAAGGTATGACTAATCATTCTGGGAATGGGGGAGAGGATGTGGTTTCTTGATTATGAGTTTGTTGTCTATTCACATCCTCCTCTTCTGACAGATGTTCTCTAGGTAATTGATCTTCAATCTGAATTGTTTTATTTCCCTCAGTTTGAATAGTACACCCAGATCTTAGCTAAAGATCATTACACTCCCTTAGATCGAGTCCTTCTTCTGGTGTTTCTAGGATTTGGAGAGATTGGACTAGTCTGTTATTTGGATTGGGGTTGGGTTGGGCTAGGAGTTGCAGTCTCAGATTAGACTGGGGATTTTGTTGTAAAGTTGGCAGTGTAGGTTGAGGGAGAGGGATATTTCCTACTGGCTGATGCGTTGGTCTCTGCCAATTAGTCTACCAGGCTGAGCTTTGTGAAGTAGCGGGAGTCCATTGTGGTGGGTAAGGGTTGTTTGGCCAATATGGTGGGGGATAAGGAGAATTCGACCAACCAGATTGGCTCGTCTGATTCAGCCACGGGTTCACAGAAGGATATGACTGTGGTGACCAGTTTGGAAATGGAGGCTGAAATTGACTTTGCCATGTATTATACTATTGAACACTATACTGCGGATACTGAAAAGAAGAAGGTGGGTCTGAAAACATACCAGTTTGTCACGGCTGCCACTAAGAGCACTGGTTTAGAAAATACACCGCTTCTAGCTCTTCTTCTGCCTCCTTATATACTGCTTTCAGTCCAGGTAGTGAGGGACAACTTTCTGTAGAGTGATCCCTTGTACAGATGGCACATGTTTGGACTGTATCTAGTGGACACTCCTTATGGCTATGCTTCTTCCTGCATCTGGGGCAGAAGATTGCCAAATTCTGTTCTGCCTCCATTCGCTTTTGCTTGGCCTGCAAAACATCCAATTGTGTAGTCAATGTTCCTAGTATATCAGTTTTAAAATTTTCAAATAAATTTCCAATTTCCAAACGCGTTACTCCTTCTGATGGGATTTTATTTTCTCTTACAAACTGATCATGTTTCGCTAGTTTGATTCGTGTACTACCTCTCGAACTCCTGATGCATAAATCAATTATGTCAGCAAAACTTTCCTGATAAATATCCCCTTTTCCCATAATGTTTAATGTTTCAATCCATTGTTCTTTCATGCCCCTTATTAATGTTGTTCTCAACACGTTATCGAGCAAAGGCAGTGATGCATAGGGAGATATTTGTATATTATACTAGAAATGTTCCACATACTCTTCTAATGTTTTGTTTGGTCTAGCTATCATCTGGAATATTTCATCTTTTAGTTCTCTAGACCTACAATAATCTTGATATTTTTTTAAGAAAAGATTCTTTCATTTGTTCCCAATTATTTATAACCCCAACAGCTAATCCCATAAACCATCTCAAAGTAGCACCTTTCAGGGTAGAGGAAAATAGTTTTAGTTTCTCGGGGTCAGTGGTGTAATCATATCCCCTGCACAGTACATCAAATTCAAATAAAAATGCATCCAGGTCTTCTGATGTAAGCCCGTGAAATGTAGGGATATGTTGAAGGGGGGTTGCTTTCATGGGGGCATTTGCTGCAGAATCCACTATGGGGTATTGTAATGTAGAGGTTTGGGTGTTTGGTGGATTTTGAGCCATTGGATAAAATATATGCCAATAACCTTCTGGAATATCTAGGAGCGTGTTCCTAGGTTGAGAGGAAATGGCTTTGACAGGAATAGTTCTAATAACACTTCCTCCATATGGGATTTTTGTTTGAGGGGATTGGATCCCTTCAATAGTAATTTTTGTCACACTCCCTTTGTCTGGGCTACTCAATGGCTGAGTTATCCTGAGAGGAGATCTCGCTTCCTCAGTTTCCCCTGTTTCTCCTTCTCCTTCACAAAGATTACTGAAATTCCCTTCCTGCAATAGTTCTGGAATATAATTTTCAATTTCTTGAAAGTCTTGTTCGTCAGTTTGACTATGCTCCTCAGCAAAGGCTACAGATGGTGAACCTGTGGCCTGAAGGGAGCTAGTAGGTTATTTGGAGATAACTTTCCTGGGTCCTACTGAGGGCTGAGATTCGACTTTCTTATAGATTTTGTCTATGAAGGTTGATCGACCAAAGGTCACCGACCCCTTAGCTTTTTTTGGCTTTGGTAAAGGTTTGGAATTTTTCTGTGGCTTTCTCTGCTTAGTCATGCACTCAATTTAACTACTAAATCCTTCCTAAGCAGATAGTAGCAAATCTGCAGCAAAGCAGTGAAAGGAGCAGGGCTTTTACATGATCTTTACGTAGGTTCTTACCTTCCGTTTTCAGAACCCAATTCTTCCCTAGTAGGTTCGTACACTACTCTTGAAAAGAAAGAGCAAATGGCTACACTCTTTCCCCGACAACGGCGCCAAAATGTAGAGCTATATAAGGGGTCTCTTTCACCTCTAGTTAACTCACATTAATATGTCAATCCAGGAACGTTTTGCTATTTCAAAGAGTGTCTCAGTCTGAGGCTTAGCATTTTTCAGAGTAATGCTCATAGTATATCTGTTTTAAAACTACAAAAGTAAATTAATGCATGTCTACAACTTAACTACTTCAAAAGGCTAAATCACACATTTTGATATAAAGCAATGCATCAGTCAAGGGTTCAGTAGCAATAACCCATCCCTTTAGAAACTGATGAGAACAGATCAGGGGTCTGGGACCCAGGTAGCAAATGTCGATGCTCACTACAGTCTAAAATCATCCTTAACAAATAAGAAATTAAACGACAAGTAATGAAAACAACAAATCAACAATCTTGAAATGGAACAACAATTCAGAAATGGAACAGCAATTCAGAAATGGAACAACAATTCAGAAATGAAACAACAATTCAAAAATGGAACAACACTTAAATAAATGAGCGGTAACTAAGTTCAACAGGCTGTGAATCTATTCAATCACACCAATCCAAACATCAATCCTTTGTTCTTAAAGATGTACACACACTATCAAACAGCATTGCCTACGGATCCAAGATGGAACAACACTGAAAACGATATAAACACAACGTGCTTAATCTAACTCCTTTATCGCTCTAAGTAAAAGCATACGATTGCATCTCAAGATGAAAATAGTAAGATTCAAGGATTCAATAATCATATAAAATCAGAACTTCCAAGATAAATTATGTAATGCTAAGGCACAATTGCATAACACAAAAACTTTGTAATGGAACAACAGTATCCTGTAGAGATTAACCATATTATACCAACACTTAAAGGAATGGTAATAGGATGCAGCGTCAATACAACACTTTTGTTTGCAGGAACATTTAATGGGTTAAACACAACAGAGCATGTAACATAAACTTTATAAAACACGGCAGATTACCAGATCACGTCGATAAGAAAACCACATAGAAACCATGCGTAATGGTACAAGAGCAAGTTTCCTCCAGGGCCGGGCCCTTAGCCTCCAAGGGTACACTGCTTAAGGTTGATCCAGGCTCAAAGATAAAAGAGTAACCAAGTCTGTATTAATGCATGAAGTAAAATTATAGTAACTCAAGTCTTAACAAGACGTAATGATCATAGTCTGGATCTTCTTAAAAGAAATTACATAAAGGCATAATCCTCTAGCCAACAATGCTATCCCTTATATAAGGATGATGATGGAGATATCTAGATGTAGAAATAGATAAAACAGATGCAGAATCGTTAATCATGAGTTACCTCTTCTCTTTTCTGCGCTGAGCTGGTATCTCCGCTTCCTTTCCTGGGTTGGTCCGTTTTGAATTGGTTTGCACGCAGTCTCCCGTCGGAGGGACAACAGTTAATTCATCTTTGTCTTTTCCTTTAGGATGGCCACTTTCCATTTTTCCTCTCTCCTGTACATGGAAATGACAACTATCAGTGTTCTCTATTAATCTCACATGTTTTATTATAATTCTTTATTATTTCCTAATTTCCTAATGCAAAAAGGCTTATAAATCCTAATGAAAAGATACTGAAATAACCATCAAAACATACATTCTTTAATACTCCACAACAACCATGCTTATAACCAACATTAAACCATGTGAATATCAGAGATATGATAGCCATTAAATCAATATATAAATAAGTGTAAAAGTGAGATAACTTAGATTTTATTAATCATACGGAAATTAGATTCGGTTTGGGACTTCTATGTACCACCAAACCATAGACATGGTTGATCAAAATCTCTCTTTCAGCGAGTCATCCTTGTACAATATTCAAAGCATGAATGTGTGATCTCATTAAAAAACTAATCCAAGAGTAGCCAACGGAATCCAGAAGTTCAACCACCTCAATCCTAATCAAACCGTTATTACACCAATATTGGTGCTTTGATCACAACCAAATAGAACTTGGAATTCCATCTTAAATCCATCACTATCCTTCAGGAATTTTCTATCTCCATGTCTCTCAAGCTTTACCACAATCCAAACCTAGATCACTGGGCCCTAAATAGAGACCAGTCTCTCAGGCTTTATTACAATCCAAACCTAGATTACTAAGCCCTAAACTAAGACTTCACCCTTAGGCTTTGTCGTGTAACCTGCCAAAAGTGGTCAAGGGATTCCTAGGCCTTTAGAAATGTAACTTAAGACAAATTCTGCCTTGAATTCTGAAATCCATTAGGCAACCAAAGCTCAAAAACTGAAATAAACATCCCAACATACCATGGCATCTAGAAAAAGGCAAGGCTAGGCTGAAATCTAATGTTATAACTGCACAAAACCATGCTATCGACAACAAGATAACCATACACTAACATGGAAAGCCTTGAATGTCCAAACCAGCTTGGAAATAACACATGCAAAAGGTTATCAGTATGTATTGTTATTGAAATGCCTTGATTGTGCTTTCCTTCTTTGATCCTTTCTTTCTTTTCCTTTACCTTGCTTGCTTTTCCTTTCCTTGCTTCAAGCTAGAGTGCTCCAAGAAAAACTCAAAGTGACCAAGAGTGAGAGAGCGAATAATGAGAGAGCTCCAAAATTGAACTGACAAAGAGCTTACCTTGTTAATGCCTAACACTAATCAACCTTGCCAACTAATCCTCTTAAACATTTTTATTAATGACTCCTCTAATTTATTCATTTTCATTATTTTCCTTCATTTTCCTCATCACATGCAACCTGTGATCTTTTACCTTTGTTTTCTCCTAATTTCCTTTATTTTCATAAATAAATGTGCCAAGAAATCCTTTTTTCCTCTTAATACCTTTGCTTAGGCTTTTCCAATTTTCCTTAGGCACAACACACATTCAGTGATGCCCACTAGGATATGTTTTCCCAATATTCTTATAGTTAGGGTTTTAGTCTCTTAGGGTTTTCACAATATCTAGGGTTAGGTTTTGCTTCAACATTTCTACTCGGATGCCTTCAATGAAAAATTACATGTCCCTTACCTATGGTCTTATTTTTCCTTTATTAAATTTTATTACATGAACTTTTCTCCAGGGCTGTTATAGAATCTTCCCCATTGGGGAACACCGTCCTCAGTGTTAGACCAGAACAAGACCTCACCAAAACCGCTGAAAACCAACATACTGCCTATGAAGCTTTATAACTTATCTCATTGTAGTATTTACAATGAAGAACCTGCTCAAAAGGAAAACATAATGACAACATGAAAATGTAATAACCATATTTCATACTGGACCTTTATAGCAAAACTCATTATGGTACTTACAATAACCACATATAAACATATGAACATTTGTCAAACTAGCAAATAAGCGGATATGATGCCCATATCAATCAACAGGGGAATCTGGAGGCTCAAGCCTGCACCCTCCAAGTAATAGAAATATTCACCTCCTTCCTAGGAAGTCCATAATCCATTACCATAGTCAAAGAAGCATCCAATGTCCAACGCTACAATCCTATGCCACTTGTCCCCTTTGTGAATAGTTACCAGATCATTGTTGCAGGGGGCACTAAAAATGTGCATTTGATTCCATCTGGCAATGCTAATGACCAAAACAAATATATTTACGGCCTTCCCTTCTCTAGTACATAGTCCCTCAAGAGTTCCGGTCACCCCCTTCCCTATAGTCACTCACCTACCAAGTTCTCCAACATCTTCTATACTGATCGATTCATCCCTCAGAAATGCTTCTTTGCATCAAAGGATACAAAACCAAGGCATATAACTTCCTAAAAACCATCATATGGGTCATAACATGCTCATGGAAATCAATGGACACTATTGGGTACCAGTTTCCCATAGTGGCCCTGCTCCTAAAATATTTTGCCAGCATATTGCTGAATGTTCCTATTTCTTTCGTTGTTGCTGCTAATTCATGTAGTTGATTTCAAACACCCAACTCGGCATGTTCATGCATTCCTATTCCAAGCACATAATTTCCATTAGATTGAAATAAATTTAGATAACCTCAAATATACGTCAATGGTAGCTCGTTAATAACGTACACTTGCAATCATGTTCGTTTAATCTCACAACAAGTCAAACTAGCATATTTGACCAAATCAATATGTATAAATATATCACATTAGGTTAGCTCAAAATAAAACCATCAAAATCATAAATCATGTGTAGCGATCATAAATGAGAATCCTAGACCCCATGTAATCATCTTAGACAATAATCATAAACCACATGCATAATAAAACTAAAGCAAGGTAATGATACTTATTCTTTAATCAATCCTTAGCTTCTACCTCTGTGTTTATTTTGTAGGCACTCTAGATTGTTTTCCACACTAGACAAACACCCAATGATTTATCCTCATCCATGTTCATATACATGTGTTGTGCATCAAACAAATACAATTGCACATCTCATACAACACCATGCAATACATGCATCTACACTAGTGCCATATGTATCACATGTACATAGTACCACCTATACGCTACAAGCATCTACACAATGTGTGTAGATCATCACATGTACGTGGCACAACCTACACAATATGTACACAATGCTACATATACAT
Organism: Pinus taeda; assembly: GCA_000404065.3. Taxonomy (NCBI): domain Eukaryota; kingdom Viridiplantae; phylum Streptophyta; class Pinopsida; order Pinales; family Pinaceae; genus Pinus; species Pinus taeda. Next base: position 203,744 of record APFE030463254.1, on the reverse strand, counting down.
TGCACCATTGTACAATGTGTACACAATACCAAATGTACACAACATCACATCCACAACATGTGAACAACACCACATGTACGTAGAATCACATGCATGACATATGCACAACACCATGTGCACAGAACACCACATGTACAACATCTACACGAAACCACATGCTCATAACACCACTTGTGCAATCATGCATACAACCCCAAATGTACATAACACAATATGTACGACATGCATAGAACACCTTATGTACATAGCACTACATATCCAACATGTACATAGCATCATCTATACACAACATTGAACATCCAACGTGTGCACAACACCATATGCATAGAACACTGCATATCCATCATCTACATCGCAAGATTTATACACTACACTGGATATGCAATATTCACATAACACTATATGTACGATCTTGTACATAACATTGCATAAACAACGTGTACACATGCTTTGTATACAAAACACCACATGTGGACAACATCATATATGCAACATGTACAACATATACAACATATGCACAAAAATGGTACCTCACATCCAAAACCACACTATATCTACTAAGAAACCTTGCTCCCAGTGTCTTATTGGATGCTTGTCCACCATGTCACAGACCACACTGGTTTAATTTTGCTAATGTATCTTGCCACATTAGTCATCATAAACATGTGCATAATATAAGTATACGATATTGATTGATATCCACATGATATTTAACTCGTATATCGGTCATGGCTACTCTTTCCACTCGATTCCTGATGAACTAGGAATCTCTCCATGCCATTCACCTCCGTATAAAAGCATTCCTCCAAAAGAACGATCATTGACAACCCTATTAGACAGTAAAAACATATATTTATACATATATAATCATTATCATAAAACGATCATCATCTTGTTAGACTACAGCATACATACATATGTGATCATATAAACATCAGCATAAACATCATTCTAACATAATCACTTGATCACATAAGGTTTAGGTTAAGAGAACTTGTTTTATCCGTGTAGAACATGTACAACATTGAGAACAATTGTTGCCACCATAGCTAAGGCATTCGACACCTCAGATCCATTTATTTTACCTTTTCTAGTTACATTCCTTATGTTGGTACTATCACCATCCATATACCACAATGGACCCGACTAGTCTAATTAACTATTATAGCCTTCCCTTCCGTTGCAATTACTAATGCACAAAGCTTCATTTGATTCTTAACTTACATGTTTGGTAGCACATGACTTTCCCTAAGGTCCATTAACTTTCCTCTTTCCCAACCGATTACAAAGACTCTAAACACAAAAGGAAACCCAAGAAACAAACAAGAAGAAGATCATGAAAACCCATAAAAACAATAAGACACCACAACAAACTGGCATAGCTATGCACCAAGAACACAACAAAATGGTAAAATCAAGTACAACAATCGAAAGAGACCAAAAGCAGAAGACTAGCAACAAACACCATCAATTGATCCCCATGGTTTCGAGTGCTTCCAAAGGAAATCTCAACTAGAGCCTTCTTCAAGATTCATGAAAATCTCTCTTGTCATGCAACTCCCTACTTTATACTACCATAAACACATAATGTCAGCACATAAATAAACATAAAAATACATCAGCTACCTTATATTTTCATGCCAAGCTTGCTTTCTTGCAACTGAACATATCCACGCCATCTCTCAAGGTACTCTAGTTATCTCTATAGATGTAGCTCTAGGTAGAGACTAGCTAATATACATGTCAATTACATGTTCATGAATCTAGCATATATCCACAAAATCAATGTTAAGAGGACTCCCTCTATGCAAAGAACTCATTTGTTTGGAATTAGGATTTCCAAACCTAGTGAAATAAATTCTTGCCCAATTCCTTTCTTTTACATATTTTGTTGCTGCAATGGACACTTACTATGCATTGTCTCATCACCCAACTGTTAATTATATAAAACCATCAACTATTACCTTGTCATGCTAATACGAAGCATGTTTATAGCATCTACTCACACATCTTAACCACATGTTCCACATATCAAGACAATCGTATATATCAATTCAAAATCAACCTTTACCAGGACTATTAATCATGTCATAATCCATAGTCAACTCATAGTCATCACTAATAATGCATAATGCTACAACTATCACTTATCATACTCAAGTACATGTCATCTATGTAAAATCATATGTATTAGCATAATCATCTTAAAACAAGATCATTTGATCACATACTCATATTATGCAATTCATGAAACATTCAACCAACTTGCAACATACAATGTTAAGTAAATCAACTAAACGACATAATTAAATAGTCAAGCACCAAATCTACAACATAAGAAAACTTGTAGATTGTTGTGTCTCAAGGGAGGCTATCTTGTCTGCACAATCAATCTAGTCACCATGTTATAAATTCTCAACACATCAGCTTAACATAAATCATGATATCCATAACAATAACTAACTAACATGTTTACATTATAACTCATACACAATTATAATTCACACTTATGAAAAGTAAATCTAGACTAGTACAATGTTGGCTCATACCTGGATATCATAACCATAACCATCTGCATAGGCCAATCCAATTTATCATAATACATATAGCATCAAGGTATAAATGCTATAACCCTAATATCAAGCTAAATATCATATAGCAACAACATGTTAACCTATAACATACTCATCAACAACATATAACATAATCATTATGTTATCTAATATAAAACAACATAGCAATGCATACAACTACAGTTTACTATCATTCTTGAATATCTGACACATCTGCATCTAACTACACTAATCAACTAACATCTCTCATGAATGTAACCATAACATCAAAAGACATGTGCATGAACCTAATGTATATAAACCTAATGCATATAAAAATCCATAACTTACATACATGCATGTTAAACATACAATACCAATATGACAATCTTCCCTTACCCCAAAGTACAATGATGTAACCTCATTATGATGATCTGCATCTCCTACTCTATCTCAACCAACATATTAGCATCTTAATGTACCATTATCACCTTGATGACTTAAATTTCATACCATGACTTCAGAAGACATGTTTTACCTAGTATTCATGCATAACTATAACCAAGACCATATATGCATGACCACAACCATTACTCCATTGTAAACATTGCCTCATGGAACTATCATCCTGTGTAAGCAATGCTTAATCAACTACACATACACATAACTGTTTGTAGTCGAGCATAAGTAATCAATTCTTATAATCAACCTACAAGGTTGATGTATGTAATCAAATAACCAAGAATGTAACCCAACATATAAGGATGTAATCAAGCTACATATACTTATGTAACAAATCATATACTTGTGATATGCATGCTACAAAATCCACAGCAAGGACCTGATAATAACCTTACTACAACCATGACCAATATGATCTAATGCAATAAGAACATGGAATGCAAGAGTAGGAAACACACATGTAACTGACATGCATGCATGACGAAGAACCTTCTCCTAATGAGAGTACAACCACACTTGGTACCACATTGTAACAACCCTGCCAAGTCTACCCAAAGTAACCATGCTAACTAGGGTAAACAAGAGAAGAGTGGCTGCCATGATCAAACTTGACCTCCTCTGTCACCTTAAGGAAGTAGAATTGATGGAACATGACATACAATCATCCAACATCATCAACGGACCCGTCAAGAGACATTTCACCTGCTCAGACAACCTATCCCTAGGTCCCACTACTATTCTGTAGCTTTTAGGCCTCATTCACTCTCATGCTATGGGAAAGGGAGCAACCAACAACCTAAAGTCACTCTCACAAGCCTGTGTGCCAGTGACTGTGGTCCAGAATTGCTAGTTTTGTGTGGGCAACCTTTAGATTTTAACACTTTTCTAGCCGAGAATCTTGACCCATGCCCAAAACTTGTTATATCCTTTAGAAATAATTAAAAACATGATAACCATGTTGATAAATAAAAAATTATCATCACGACTACACCTAAGCATCCCTAACCAGGACTAACATTCTATCAAACACTTGACATCAATGCATCTTGCAGGTCTCCGATACAAGACATAGCCTAAATGACTGAAACAAATTATGAAACATCATGAGAAAGATAAACTCCTTCTCCACTGAACTACTACATCATTAATTAGGTTTTTCATCCATCCATTTAATAGTTACAAGAAAATATATGAAATAAATATCACATAAAAAAGTGACACAACCATGATTATAACCATCATTAAACCATGTAAGTATCATAGATATGACACCCATTAAATCAACATATAAATTAGTGCAAAAGTAAGAGAACTTAGCTTTTATTAATCATAGGAAAATCTGGCCACGTTTGGGACTTCCATGTACCACTCAACCATTGACATGGATTAACAAAATATCTCTTTTAGTCAGTTACCCCCATGCCATATTCCAAGAATGAATGTGGGATCCCACAGAATAACCAATCCAAGAACACATAATGGAATCCAAAGGTTAAACCACCTCCACCCTCATCAAATCATGATCACAGTAACATGGGTGTAAGGATCACAACCGAACATAACTTGGATTGGAATCTAGAATCCATTGTTATCTATGAGGAATTTCCTATCTCCTTGTATCTCAGGCTTTATAGCAATCTTAACCCAGATCAATAGCCCCTAAATCAAGATATGTCCCTTGAGTTTTACCACAATCCAAACCAAGATCACTAGGCTCTAAATTAAGACTTTTGCCACACACTTTACCATGTACCTCACCAAAATTGATCAAGGGATACCTATGCCTTTTGGAATGGAACTTAAGGCCACCTATACCCTAGATTCTAAAATCCATCCAGAAAACCAAAGCTCATAAATTAAAAGAAACATCCCAACATACCATGGCATCTAGAAAAATGAAAGGCTAGGTAGGCTGAAATCCACTTTCATAACCTGAAAAAACCATGCCGGCCACAACAAGCGAACCATACACCAACATGTAAAGCCATGCATGTCCAAACCAAATAGGGAAGCAAAAATGATAAATGTTACCTACAAGTATTCCTAATGAAGTTTCTTGATCATTCTTTCATTCCTCGATCCTTGCTTACATTCCCTTTCCCTTACTTTCTTTTCCTTTCCTTGCTTCAAACTAGAGTGCTCCAAGAAAAAATCTTAGTGACCAACTATGAGAGAGAGAATAAGGAGAGAACTCCAAAGTTGAACTAACTAAGAGCTTACACTGACAAGACCTAACACTGAGCAAACTTTCCAGCTAATCCTCAAAAGCCTTTTTATCAGTGAGGCCTCTAATTTCTTCATTTTCCTTTATTTTCCTTCATTTTCCTCCTCACATGCAACCTACAACATTTTACCTTCATTTTCTCCTAATTTCCTTTATTTTCATAAATAAATGTGCCAAAAATGTTTTTTTTCCTTTTAAAGCCTTTTCCTTAGCCTTTGCCAATTTTCCTTAGCCAAAATACACATGCAGTGATCCCACTAGGATATATTTTCATAAAATTTAGCTTGGAATACGTGTCCCTTACCCGTGGTATTATTTTGCCTTATTAACTTTTATTACATCAACTCTTCAAGACGGTTGTTATAGAACCCTCCCCGTTGGGGAACATCATCCTTAGTGTTAAACCACATGAAGACCTTAGCAAAACCACTAAAAAGAAAACAATATAATAACCATATTGCCTAATGGAGCTTTATATCACAACTCATTACGTTATTTACAATAACCACATATACACATATGCACATTTGATAAACGAAAAAAAAAGAAGGATATGTTGCCCATATCAATCAACAATGGAATCCAAAGGCTTACGCCTCTACCCTTCAAGTAATACTAGGATTCACCTCCTTCGTAGGAAGTCCATAGTCCACTACCACAATCAAAGCTGCATCTAATGTATAGCACTACAATCATGCACCACTTTTCCCATTAATAAACAATTACCATGTCATTTTTCTAGGGCACACTCCCAATGTGCATTTGATTTAATCAAACAATGGAAATGAGAAAAGCCAAAACATTCATCACCTTCCATTCTCTACTACATAGTCCCTCAGGAAATCGAGTCACCCCCTTCCATGTAGTCACTCACCTTCTGAGTTCCCAAGCATCCCCTATCCTAGGCGATCCATCCCTTGGAAAGGATTCCTCGCATCGGGAGATAGAAAACCAAGGCATATACCTGTGTCAAAACCATCATATCTATCATAGCATGCTCATGGAAATTAATGGAAACTATTGGGTATGAGTGTCCCCCATTGGCCCTACTCCAAAAGCACTTTGCCAGCATACTATTGAGTTTCCAATTTCCTTTGTTGCTACTACCGATTCTTGGAGTTGATTTGAACAACCCATCCTAGCATGTTGATTCATTCGTGTTCCAAGCACATAATTTCCATTAGATTCAAATAAATTGAACTAACCTGAAATCATACCTCATTGGTAGTTCATCAAGAAGGTATGCTTACAATCCTATTCTCTTCTTGTTGCAACAAGGTAAACTATCATATTTGACCAAATCAACATTTATAAATATATCACATCAGGTTATCTAAAAAAACCTTCAAAATCATAAGTCGTACGTGACCATTATAAATGAGAATCCTAGATCACATGTAATCGTTATAGACCATAATCACAAACCACATGCATAATAAAATTGAAGTAAAATACTGATACTTGTCTTTTAATCAATCCTTATCTTCTAGCTTTGTCTTTATTCTATATGCACTCTGTATCAGTTTCCACACCAGAAAAACACCTCATACCTTCTCCTTAGCCCTATGCACATACACGTAGTGTGCATCACACACATACAACTACACACGTCATACAACACCGTGCAATGCATGCCTCTACACTAGTGACATATGTATCACATTTACACAGTACCACTTGTAGACTGAAACTACGTGCACAATGTGTGCACAAAATCACATCTAGATGGCACCACCTATAAAACATGTACACAATGCCACATGTACACTGTACAATTGTACAACATGTACACAATACCAAATGTACACAACATCACATGCATGACATGTACAAGACACCACATGCACATAGCATCACATGCACAACATGTACACAACACCACATGCACATAACACCACATGTACAACATGTAAATGGCACCACATGCTCACAACACCACTTATACAATCATGGAAACAATACCATATGTACATAACACCATATTTACAACATGCATAGAACACAATATCTACATAGCACTCCATATCCAACATGTACATAGCATCATATATACACATCAATGCATATCTAACATGTGCAAAACATCATATTCACATAGCACTCCATATCCATCATGTACGTAGCACTATCTATACCGAACACTGCATATGCAATATTCCTAGAATACTGTATGTACCATCCTATACATAACATTTCATAAACAACATGTACACATGCTTTGTATACACAGCATTGCATGTGCACAACATCACAAATGCAACATATACAATGTATACAACATATGCACAATAATAGTACATAACATCCAAAGGCACATCATCTCTACTAAGAAACCTTGCTCTCAATGTCTTATCTATGCTTGCCCAAGCATGTCGTAGACCACCCTGGTTACATTTCACAGATGTATCCTTCCATATTACCTATCATAAACATGTGCATAATACAAGTTGACAATATTGATTCATATCCACATGATATTGACCTCATATTTTTTTCATTACTACTCTTTCCAGTTTATTCCTCATGAACCATGACTCTCTTCATTTCATTCACCTGCATAAGAAATCATTCCTTGGCAAGAACAATCACTAAAAACCCTATGAGACAGTGACAACATGAATACATACATATATAATCATTAGCATAAAACCATCATCAACTTGTTAGACAACGACATACATACATAGATGGATACATATATAACCATCACCATAATCATGATCATGACATAATTACCATATCACATAAGGTCTAGTTTAATAGAACTTCCTTTATCCATGTACAACATGTATAACATTAAGAACAATTGCTCCACACATAGCCAAGACATTTGACAACTCAGATCCATTTAAATTAGCTTTTTTATGTATCTTTCTTATGTTTGTACTATCATCATCCATACAGCACAATGTACCCAACCAATCCAATCAACTATCATAGTCTTACCTTCCACTGTGCTTACTCATACAGAGAGCTTCATATGACTCTTACCCTACATGTTGGGCATCACATGACTCTCCCCAACCTCCACTAACTTTCCTCTTCCCCAATAAATTACCAAGACTCAGAACATAAAAGGAAGCCAAATAAGTAAACAAGAAGAAGATCATGAGAGAAACAATATGACACCATAGCAAAGTGGAACAATTAAGCACCAGACACATGCAAAATTGAAAATCAAGCACAACAATCACAAAATACCAAAAGAACAAGACTAACAATAGACATCATCAATCGATACCCATGGCTTCCTTTGCTTCCAAAGGAAAGCTCAACTTGATCCTTCTAGAAGATTCATGGAAATATCTCTTTCCATGCAACTCCCTGCATTCTACATCCATAAAGACATAATGTCAGTGGATAAAACAACATAGAAATTCATTAGTTACCTTATATTGTCGGGCCAAGCTAGTTTCCTTGCAACTAAACATATCCATGTCATTTCTCAATGGACTCGAATTAGTTTGATAGGTCCACTTGTAACTATAGTTCAGCTAATATACATGTCAAGTACATGTTCAAGAATCTAGCACATATCAACATAATGTCAACAAAATCAAGGTTAAGAGGACTCGTTGTATGCAAAGTACTTATTTGATTAAAATTAGGGTTTCCAAGCCTAGCAAAAGAAATTATTTCCCAATTCCTTTCTTTTAACTTTTTCCTTGCAGCAATTGAGGCTTACTATGTGAGGTCACATCACACAACTATTAGTTATATAAAAGCATCAATTATTACCTTTTCACACTAATACAAGAAATATTCTTACAACTAATCACACATGTCAACCACATGTTCCACATATGAAGAAAATCATATCAATCAATTTGAAATCAACCTTTGCAAGGACTAACAATTATATCATAATCCATAATAAATTCATAGACATAAGTCATAATGCATAATTCTACAACTATAACCTATCATACTCAAGTACATGTCAGCTATCTCAACTCATATGTATTAGCACAATCATCTTAAAACAAGATTATTTGAGCACATACTCATATTAGGCAATTCATCAAACATTCAACAAACTTGCAATATAACATGTTAAATAAATCAACTAGATGACATAATCAAATAGTCAAGGACAAAATATACGACATAAGAAAACCCATGCCTTGCTGTGTCTTAGGTGAGGTTATTGTGTATGCACAATCAATCTAGTCAACATGATATAACCTCTCAACATATCAGCTTAACAAAAATCATGATATCCATAATAGTAACTAACTGACATATTTACATTATAAATCAGATAATTATCATTCACACATATTAAAATAAAATCTAGATTAATGCAATGTCACATCATACCTGAATATCGTAACCATAGCCATCTGGATAAGGCAATCAGATTTAGGATGATACATTTAACATCAAGGTATAAATTCTATAACCATAATCAGCAAGCCAACTATAATTTTCATCAATACCATATAACCTAATCGTCAAGCTAATTTTCATATAACAACAACAAGTTAACCTACAACACACTCATCAACATCATCTAACATAATGATCAGGTTACGTAATATAAAACAACAACAACAATGTATACAACTATAGGTTACTATCATTCTTGACTATCCAACATGCGTGCATATAACTACACTAATCAACTAACATCTATCATGAATGTAACCATAACTTCAAAAGGCGTGTATAGAAAGCAAATGTATATAAACCTAATTTATATAACAATCCTTAACTTACATATCTTCTTTCCAAACATACAATACATATATGAAGATCTACTCCTACCCTAATGTCCAATGTCACAACCTCATTATGATGATTTGCATCTCCTTCTCTATCTCAGCTAACACATTAGCATCATAATGTATCAATATCACCTTGATTACCTAAATTTAATACCATGAGTTCAGAAGGCATGTTTGACCTACTATTTATGCATAACTATAACCAAGACTACACATGCATGACCACAACCACTACTCCATTGAACATATTACCTCATGCAACTATCAACTTGCATATTAAATAATTAATCAACCACACATATGCATAACCACATGTAGTCGAGCATGAGAAATTAATTATTTTAATCAATCTACAAGAGTAATGCATGTAATCAAATAACCAAGAATGCAATCAAATATACAAGGATGTAATCAATCCGCATATACTTATGTAACTAGTGATATACTCATGGCGATGCATTCCATAAAATAAACATTAATCTCCTTATGATAACCTTACTAAAACCATGATCAACATGATTTAATGCAACAAGTACATGATATGCAAGAGTAAGGGACACAAATGCAACTGGCATGCATGCATGACCAACCACCTCCACCAAGGGCGAGCACAACCACACTCTAATACCACTCTGTAACACCTCATCCCAGGTCTACCCAAAGTAACAATGCCAACAAGGGAAAACATGAGAAGAGAGGCTATCTAATTCGACCTCCTATGTCACCTAAAGGAAGTGGAATCGATGGAACATCACATACAGTCATCCAGCATCATCAACAAACCCCTAAGGAGACAAGTCAGCTACTCAGCCAACATGTCCTTGGCTCCCACTACTATTATGTATCTCTTAAGGCTCAGTCACTCTCATGTTATGGGAAAGGGAGAAATCATCAACCTAAACACACTCTCACATACCTTTTTTCTAGCGAATGTAATCGAGAATTGCTAGTTCTATACCAACAACCATAGGGTTTGAGTCACTTTTCTAGCCTAGAATCCTGACCTCTTCCCAGAACATGTTGTAACTTTCAGAAATCATTAAAAACATGATATCCACACTGATCAATCTAAAATCACCCTCAGGACTAAGACAGTGCATCCCCAAATAGGATTGAAATTCTGTCAAACACTTGGCATCAATGCAACCTACAGGTCTCGGATACAAGAAAGAGCATAAATGATTGAAACAATTTATGAAACATCATCACTAGGATCACCTACTTCTCCATTGAACTACTACATCATCAATTAGTTGTTGGATCCATTCATTTAAGAGTTACAAGTAAATACATGAAATAACCATGACACAAACTAGTTACACAACAATGCTTATCACCAACATTAAACCATGTGAATATAAGAGATATGAAAACCATTAATTCCACATATTAATTAGTTAAAAGTTAAGAGAACCTAGCTTTTATTAATCATAGGTAAATAGGACTAGGTTCAGGACTTCCATGTCCAACCTAGCCATAGACATGGCTGAACCAAATCTCCCTTTCACCCGATAACCCCCATGCCATATTCGAAGCAAAAATGTGGGATCTCATAGAACAACAAAATAAAAAAAAAACCAAGGGAATCGAGAGGTTAAACCACCTCAATCCTCATCAAATGGTGATCACACTAAGGTTGGTGCTCTGATCATATCTAAATAGAGCTTGGAATGGCATCTGGAATCCATCACTGTCCTCAATGAATTTTTCGTCTCCTTGTCTCTTAGGCTTTTCTACAATCCAAACCCAAATCACTAGGCCCTAAACCAAGAACATTCTCTCAGGATTTACCACAATCCAAAGCCAAATCACTAGGCCCTAACTAGAGGATTTTCCCTCAGGCTTTACCGTCTATCCTGCCAAACCGGTAAAGGGATTCCTATGCCATTGGGAGTGGAACCTGAGACCACTTCCACCCTGGATTCTGAAATCGATTCGGTAAAACAAAGATAAAAAGCTTATATAAATATCCCAACATACAATGGCATTCATTAAAAGACAAGGATAGGATAAAATCCACTATCATAACCCACCAAAACCATTCCTTTGACAATAAGAGAACCATACATCAACATGAAACACCATGCATGTCCAAACCAGCTAGGAAATCACACATGCAAAAGGTTACCTACAAGTATTCCTGTTGAAGTTTCTTGATCATGATTTCCTTCCTCTTTCCTTGCTTAATTTTCCTTTCCCTTCTTTTCTTTTCCTTTCCTTTCTTCAAACTAGAGTGCTCCAAGGGAAACTCTAATTGACCAAGAGTGAGAGAGAGAATAATGAGAGAGCTCCAAAATTGAATTGACCAAGAGCTTACACTTTCAGGACCTAACACTGAGAAACCTTGCAAACTAGTCCTCATAAGCCTTTTTATAAATGAGGCCTTTCATTTCTTCACTTTCCATTACTTTCCTTAATTTTCCTCCTCACATGCAACATGTGCCCTGTTACCTTCCTTTTCCCTTAATTTCCTTTACTTTCATAAATAAATGAGAGAAAAATAGATGTTTTCCTTTTAATCCCTTTGCCTTAGACTTTAACAATTTTCCTTAGCCAAAACACAGATCTACTAAAGCCCACTAGGATATATTTGCACAACATTTAGCTTGGAATACATGTCCCTTACCTATGGTCTTATTTTTCATTTATTAAATTTTATTACATGAACTTTTCACCAGGGATGTTACGGAACCCTGCCCCTTGGGGAAAACTATCCTCATTGTGAAACCACATCAAGACCTTAGCAAAACCACTGAAAAGAAAACATACTACCTATGGAGACTTATAACTTAGCTCATCGACGTATTTACAATGAAGAACTTGCTCAAAAGTACAACATCATGACCACATGACAATAAAATAACCATCATGCATATTGCAAATTTATAACATAGCTCATTACGATATTTATAATAACCACATATACACAAATGCACATTTTCTAAACCAAGAAATAAAAGGCTATGATAACTAGAAGAAAAAAGGACATTGCTGAGGGGCAAAAAATGTCACCATAAGCTCATTGGTGATAGCCAAAAGAGCCTTTGTCACCAAAAACTAAACATCACCAAAAGTGGTGTCACCAAAAGTATAGGTGTTGTAGTGAAATTCAAAGTCTATCACTAATAATGATTTATAATGACGAATAGCGACTATCACCATTTAATATAAGCAATGGGGACAGACCATAGCTTCTGTCACCGAAAATTGAACGTCACCAAAGGTGACATCGCCAAAAGTAAAGGTGTTGTAGTGACATTCAAAGTCCATCACCAATAATGATTTATAATGACAGATAATGACCATCACCATTTCGTTTGAGCAATGGTGACAGACCATAGCTTTTGTCGCAAAAAACTGAATGTCACCAAAGGTGGCGTCACCAAAAGTATAGGTGTTATGGTGAAATTAAAGGCCCGTCACGAATATTGATTATCATGACGGATAATGACTATCCCTATTGCATATGAACAATAACAATTTATTGTGATGGATCCTTCATGGCCGTCATTATTAGTGTATATATATGGTGACATTCATTAACCCTCACCAAAAGCTGCATTGCCATAAGTATAGGTGTTGTGGTGACATTCAAGGTCCATCACGAATAATGACTATAATGACGGACATCGACTATCACCATTTTATATCAACAAAAAACATTTATGGTTACAGACCTTTGAGGTTTGTCACTATTGATGCATATATATTGTGGTGTTCGTTGGCCGTCACCATTTCATATTTTGGAGACGGTTGAAAAATGTCACCCAAGCTTATTGGTGATGGTCAAAAGCTCATTCCATATGGATCATGTCAGTGCATGATGGAATCGAACCATCAACCTCCTACTTGTAAAGCACATGCTCTTCCATTGGGCTAGCACCCTCTAAAGAATTAGACTTTTAAAATTAGACCTTGAAACTTCATAAATTGTAAATTCTACGAATTTCAATAAATTAAAGTCTCGACAATATTTTACTAAACAAGAAAAGCAACATCGAAGTTGCAAGTCCCTACCTAATGGTTATGGAAGTTATGAAAAGTGGGTGGAGGAAAAAATAATTATGTATAAGAGAATCAATATGTTCAGTTGAATACTCAATTAGAAGTGAAAGTATGAAGACATTTATAATCTATAAATTACCTATAACTAGAAAATGCACTAAATATTACAAAGGAAATGTCATAAGTTGATAACATATGGAATAAGAAGATTGATGAAGACAGATGGAATATGTTATAGGTTGAGTGAAAGAAAAGTCGCATTGTTGTTCTTGTTTGGTGTTTAGATATCTGAATGACATATAATCTTCTATGCAAATGTAACATGGATCTCCAGAAACCATGAATGACATATGATAAAAAAATTATACATACATACACACACACACACACACACAGATATATATATATATATATACATATATATATATATATATCCCCTTTACATAAACCAACGTTCAATTTGGAATTTTACAAGTCCACACTCAAAACATGAGAGCAACCACCAAATAAAATAAATTGACTTGGACAGAAAGAAATAGCTTCACCTTCATTCTTGAGTTGCTTCTGTTTATTTGAATTTGACTTATGACATTCTTTATCTGACTAGGAATCAAAATCATCAATAGTATTAAATTCATCCAACGCGGACTTTGGATATCCCACTAACATCTGCATTTTTGTTGCCATGCCTGAAAATCATGGAGTTTCTTGTTGATAGTAGAATAAGATGTGTGCCTGCTACTCAAGAACACATTCCTTATTAACCATTGCTGCCTGAAAAAAAAAAAAAACCAAAGAGACAACACAATATTAGTGCACACAAAATTCCCTACCGAAATATAATCATAACTTAGCAAAGAAGTCTAAAAGATGTTCTCAATTAATAAACTTTGTATTTGGAAATATTGTTTCTTTAGAATTAAAAAATACTATGTTGTACAACACTTCTGTCTATTTATATAGGCAATTATATCATAGCATATGTCACACAGTAGAAATCTATAGTACCTAAAGTAAAAAAGACAAATTTGCTCAAGAAAATAGATTTAGAAAAGAGATTTGAAAACTATAAGTTTGTCATGAGAGATTTACTTAATTTAACAACAAACTAGTTGGAGTTTGAAAATCAAAATCATGCATAGGAAATGAATAGGAGAATGGCCAAAGTCATTATTCATACAAATAAAGCTAGAATCACTATTTCCATTGCAAATAACTAAAATTTGGGTAGTGGTCTAACAATTAGAGCTTCTTTTCTGGGAAGACTCATCAATACCATCATTATTTTTCCATGGTCTATTGAGTCTCTAGATCCAGATTAGATAGCTTGCCATTCTCAAGTTCTACCTTTCAAGTATTGATTTCTGGGTCACCCTTTAAAACATAATTCTACCACTCCATTTTATTTTGTTTTGTTAAGAGAATTGGCAGGACCTTCCCATCCTCTGTTTTACATAATTAATAACCATCCATCAATGATATAAAGAATAACATATATAAAACAAAGGCCAAATATGTTCTTGTTGTATACCTATGTTCTAGGACTCATCTGACCTTACTGGTGCAAAGAGCCCACCCTAAAAAAATAACATCCACGTGGAATTTAGAAAAAAAAATTAAATCAAGCTCCAAGTAAACCAATCAAAATATCAACATCCTTTTAATCAACAAAATCTTTGACTTTAAATAAAAGTGGCCTAGAATTGAATCTTATATCCACCATGTCAAGTAACTAACATCAGGTGAGAAATACAATCCATGCATATTGGATTAGTGAAATAATTGATCTGGTAAAGCTCAAAAACAAATGACTTAGAGCTAAGAAACACAAATAAATGACTTAGAACTAAGACATGAGGTTGCCCTTTTAACCCTGTTGTTAAATAACTCTTCTTTATGTCACTTACGATTAATTTTTTTTTGATAATAGGTGGAAGTGGTATTGTAACATTAACCTCTGATAGTTTGTTTCCACGACTACTTCTCAAGATCCACTCCATTACCAGCATTTGGGGCTAGATAAGATACATGCAAAAACCATCAACATGAAAATCAAATCTACATGCTTATAAAAAAATGGGAGGAAAAAAATATCCACAAATTGAAATAGACTGTAGGATACCTTGTTCCTACAACATGTTTATCTTGTCATGAACAATAAAAAAATAAAACAGGAGAAATGTAATTTTTGCCACATTTTGACAATGAAATCTTTTCCATATTCTATAAACAATTCATAAAAAAAGTTAGCTAAAGCTTGTCAGCATCAGGATTATAGTAAAACATAAAGGAACCTCTTGAACACATATATAATCCTAAACATAAGTATCTATACATATAATTATTTATTTAGGACATTGTATTTTGTGAAACTATGGAAGTCAAATATTTGAAATAACACAATTTATGGTACCACTGCGTTATGAAGTCCATTCATTCAGGTATTTATGAAGTCCACTCAGGAATTTATTCAAAGTCAAAGTTCAAACAATTAACATGTAGCTTCATGATCCGGATTATCCACAGTTTCTAGTTGATTCTACCGACGTTTCAAACCCCAAAGGGGGTCCATCATCAGGACAAATTAGATAGATAGAAAACGAATGAAAGATTATTGAGAGAAGGAGCCATGCACCTGGATATAAATAAACCAAAGAACCCTAATTTATAAGGGTGGACACATGATTTCGAATTTTTATAAAA